>PVIU01009313.1:0-13735 GCA_004026605.1 Ondatra zibethicus
GAGAAGGGAGAAGGGATGGACTGGAGAGAGCTTGGGGGAGTGGGAGGGTGGAGATGGAGGAAGGGTGGATATTGGAGAAGGGAATAAGATATCTACATTAAGGGAGTCATTTTAGGATTGGCAAGAGTCTTGTCTCTAGAGGGAATCCCAGGTGTCCACGGGGATGTCCCCAGCTAGGTACTTGGGCAGCAGAGGAGAAGGTGCCTGATCTAGCCTTGTCCCATAGTCACATTGATGAATATCTTGATCATCACCATAGAAATTTTGTCCGATGGATGGAGATAGAGACAGAGACCCACATTCACATCAGAGCAATGGACTGAGCTCCCAAGGTCCAGTCGAAGAGTAGAAGGTGGGAGAAGATGAGCAAGGAAGTCAGGACCGGGAGAGGCTGGTCCACCAACTGTGACAGTGTGCCTGATCTAATGGGAGCTCACCAAATCCAGCTGGACCAGGACTGAATGAGCATATGATCAAACTGGAATCTCTGAATGTGGCTGTCAAAGGGGGCTGACTGAGAAGCCAATGATAATGGCACTGGGACCTATCTCTTCTGCATGTATTAGCTTTTTGGGAATCTAGTCTATATGGATGCACACCTTCCTAGGCCGGGATGGAGGGGGGAGGGCCGTGGGCTTCCCACAGGGCCGTGTACCATGCCCTCTTTTAAGGAAGCAGGGGGAAGGAGGAGGGTTAGTGGGGGAGCGGGAGGGGACTGGGAGAAGGGGAGGAAATGCAAATTTTTTGAATGAAAAATAAAAGAATATAAAAAAATAAAAAAAATCTACACATCTTTAGCTAGCCAATTATTGCACTCATTTTCTCAAATATACACTGGAGAAAGACAACCACTTTAACAAATGATGTTGGAGATATGTATATACATAATCAAGGATAGTGTCTCATAATTTACACATTTCAAAGGAAATGAATTAAAATGTAAGTTCTGAAACTGTAAACCCACTAGAAAACAACTAGAAGGAAAGAAATGATAAATATTGCAGAATTATGGAATGTGCAATGATTTTTTGAGAAAACACAATGCATTAAAAAACTAAGCAAAACAAGTAAGTAGTATTAACTTTAAAAATACCTATACAGCAGAAGAAAGCACAGAATGGCAGAAACTTTTTTGCAAACTATTTATATTACAACGCATTAATCTCCAAATATATAGAGAAATAACAATGTTTTAACAAAAAGAATAAACCAATTAAGAATGGGGAAATAATCTGAATAGACGGTTCTGAAAAGAATATAAGCTAATGAATAGAAAGTGCAGGAAAAATATGCCGAGCATAAGTAATCATCAGTGAAATCAGTTAAGTGTAAACTGCAACCTTCATGAATACAATCTCACTGAGTTCAGAAGGGTTATTATCAAAAAGAAGATAACAAAATGCCAGTGAAGATACAGAGAATGAGGAACTCACATAGAAAAGAAATGTCAACATATATTGTAATGATTAATATAAAATAAGTTAAAATATGTGATCAATGCAAACCAGTTATAGATGTAAAGTATAAAAAAGAATGAGATTCTGCACCTGAGGTAACATTCCTGGAAAAGGAGAAATGGTGAATCCATCATCATATACAGTGCTGATGGGAATGAAAATGATACTGTGCTAACAAAATGAGATAAATGTAGGGCAGAAAATAGTTTTTGTTTACATGTATGGAATTTGTTATTATTTGTGTAACTCATAAAGGTTAGTCCCATGGAATAAGATACTGAAAGCATGGTTGCCATAGGGGTTATGAAAGTATAGGGTTATGGAGGAGAGACAACAGGTAATAGGTACTAAAATAAAAGAAGAATCTTTTTTACTTCCATATAATGCAGTAGGGTTATTACAGCTTATGAAGATTTATACATTTTATAAATAATTAGGAAGGAGAAGTTTAAAGGCTCAAAACACAAAGAAGTAATAAATTAGGGATAATTGCAGAGTGGGAGTCAGAAATATCTAGACTTATGGCTAACAATAGATACTATACAAATATGAATACACATGATATATTTCAGAGTTTCCAACATCTTTGATATGTATCGATATCATTCATTTACTTTTCACCTCCAGATGTTGTAATTGTTAAGGCAAATACAATGCCTTTGTGAAAAAAACTAGGAACTAGAGAACTTAAAAGAGTACTCATACTGTTTATTGTTGGCTGTCAATCATAAATACTATTTCCTTCTCATCTTTCTTTTAGCTTCTTTAGTCTCAAAAGAGACTTTGTTTTCTTTTCAAAGCCATGTTCTTCTAATGTTTTTATTTTTACAAATATTGATATTTTTATTTTTTGTTTCAGAATTCCATGTGTGTAAAAATATATTCTAATCAAGTCTATGTCATTTCCTATGTTCAGCTCCTGCCTTATCCCCACCACCAATACTCCCTAACAGTTTCAAATTTCTTTTTATTTAAGCCTACTGTGTCTACATAGGGCTGCCGGTGCATGCCTGGGTATCACACCATTTAATAGAACACAGGCAGTTTCTATTGTTAGCCATAAGTCAAGACGTTCACCTACAAAACAAGATACACAAAGTGCTATGAAATGGGGAACATATACTAAACTATTTTTAGGGTGCTAATCTGAGATTGAAAGTGGACAAAAATATAAAAACTATTTATGTAAAATTCACTTAAAATTATGAATTCAAAAAATGTAGGAACAAAGAAAAACAGGTTGTAATTTTGAAAGAAAGCAAGAGGAGGTACAAAGGTTTGGAGGAAAGAAACTAATTATTATATAATAATCTCAAAGTCTAAAATACTTAAAAAGATTAAGTTAAAACAATTAGTAGCCAAATAATCTAGACAAATAATGAAACCAGAAATTAATTCTGAAGTCAACAAACAAAGGAAATGCACATAATTTAAATTCCTCTTTAACATTTCAATATATATTTTTGCTAATGTGAAATTCAATAACGAAATTAGCCATTTTCAAATGTATAATTAAATAGCACTTAGTACTTCCAAACTGTTGTGTAACCATCACTTTTAAATCTACTTTGAGCAAACCAGAAGGAAACCTGTTACTTGTTAAAGTCACTCTGAATTCCTCCCCTCTTTTCGATTCCTAGAATCCACTGTTTTTTTTTTCTTCTAGCATTACCTATTCTGTACAGTCCATACAAATGGAAGAACATTAACATGTCATATTTTAGTCTTCTTTCATTTACTTGGCATAATGTTCAAAAGAGATAATTTATAATATTCCATCAGGAACTCATTCCTTTGTGTGTCTGAATAATATTCAAATGTTCATATCATATTTTGTTTAATTATTCAGTTATTAATATTTTTGTTTCAATATTTTATTCTCATGAATAATGTAACAATTAAAATTTGTCAGAACTTTCAAGTATGTATTTTCAATTCTAAGTTTTAAATTTTTCTTCACAATAAATATATTGTATATAATAACATAATTGTTTATTATATTATGAAGGAACTATTATTTTTATATATGTCTCCATTACAGAAGATAGATCACGCTATGTAACTAATCTGTATTCACACAGTCACTTTTCTAGTAAAATATTTGAAATCTGCTTTTAGTTATTTGAAATACACAATTTAAAATTGCACTGTCAAGAAAGTATTGTATGTATGATTTGTCATGTTTATATATATATATTCCATGTATACATACACATATATACATTTATGTATACTGATACACATATATAAATGCATTAAATAGAGTTTTCCCTTCAGCCTTGAAACAATTCATAGCTCCTTCGGCTGCACAGAATTCTGTTATAAGGTAAATAATTGAAACAATGGAGTAACATTGAACATACTGAAATCAGAACCAGCAAATTGTCACCCACTGAAGGAGCGGGTTACATTAATTAGTCTTTCATGTCTCAAGCATGAAATTCTGTTATGCACACTTCTGCAGAATGGTAAGTGCAATCATTTTCAATATCTAAATGATATTTTATCTTTGCATCTTTTTTGTCTGTCAGTAACTCTCCCTTATTAACTTAGCTTTCTGCCTGCTGAGTTTCTATAATGTAAATCACTTAGGAAATAACACCATTGTTCTTTATAATACCTTCTAGCCAAATACAATTTAATTCTAGGATGGCAAGAGGAGGTTAATGATAGAAATTTGAAAATATATTGAGTATTATGAATATAACTCACTACAATATTAGGTTGATACTTAATATAATTATAACATATAATTATACCAATTATAATAGTAATTATACTACTAATTATAATAGTAGGTTGCTACATAAGAATAATGCAAGTCCTCCTGTTTTGTTTGTTTGCTAAAATACATGCCCTCTTCTGTGTGTGGACAGTCCCCTTGCCACTCTTGTGTAATTTTCATGCAGACAGGGAGCCCTCTCTAAAATACTGACACCAGCTCTAAATTCTACAGTTAGGAGGATTATAAGGCAAATAACATTTCTATGCAGTAAGTGTCAGTTTATATATTATAAAATGATGAGTTCAAGATATGACACAGAGGAATTTTACAAAATTGAATTTATAATCCTGACCTCAAAATTTAATAATAAATCTTACAAGATGTGCTTGTATGAAGAAACACTTAACATCTATATATGGGGTCAGGGTAGAATGAGATTTGACAGGATAGAAAAAGATTTTATTTTCCTTTCCTAGAAAGAAGAAGTTGTTGCAATTTTTTAGGACATCCAAATAGCTGTTTTATTGTTGAAACACATAACTATGTGTATGTGTATATGTTAGATCACTGTATTAAATATTTTATTCTTTTTTGAGGTTCCATTGTTTTTTAACTTTCTTTTTATTTATTCTTGGTGTCTTTCACTTTATGCATCCCGATCCCATTCATTTCCTGTCCCTGTGTATCTACCTCTGCCCTTGCAGCCACCCCAGATAAAATTTAAGAGAGAAAGAAAAGAAAAGGGGTAGGAGAATCTCATCATGGAAGCTGTAGTGTGACATAGTGAATCATGCATTAAACCCTTTTGTCCATATATTTTTACTTGCAAGTGTGCACTACAGAAGGTCATTGGTCTGGTTTGAGGCCTGTGGTTTCTGCTTCACTATCGATTCTGAGTCTTCACTGGAACTCCTTTTGGTTATCCTACTGTTGCCCTGTGCTATGGAAATTCTGCAGCTTTGGGTCTGCAGGACCAGTTCCATCATGTGCTTCAACAGATCACAGATGGGGTGGATGTTGGGGTAGGTCAACATATAGCACTGGTTCTGGGCCTCAGTAGGTCAGCCTACCTGCTCTCCCCCATCTTTGCCACCAGGATGAGCTCTCCTGCATCGCCTTGGTGAGTTCACCCTTTGCGATGATGAGTAAGGGTTGGGGCGAATTTTCCTGCTTTCATGTCCTAAGGGTCATATCTCCCTCACCTACAGCTACAGGGCCAGCTCTACTGTGTATTGTGTTGCCCACACATGGCATAGGGGCCACTCTCCTGAGTGCTATAGCAGATGAGAGGCAGGACAAGCTCTCTGCTCTTTATGACCTTAGAGCCAGCACTGGGCGGGGTAGGAGGGAATCTCTCTCAGATCCATGCAGACTCATGACAGGTGAGTAATGGGGAAAACTCTTCCATGCTCACAACTTCAGGGTTGACTCACCCACACTTCTGGCAATGGTGTTGGCTGTATTGTGCTCACACAAGGTGCAGGGCCTGCTCTCCCGAGTGTTGCAGCTGATGGCAGGTAGGGCAGCTCTCCTGCCTTTCTTTCCTCAGGGCCAGCTCTCCCACTTACCTCAGGTGTTGATGAGTGGGAAGGGGGGATAAGGTGTTATAATTTTTAAAAGCCATAAATTGTTTTTTAATTATCCTGTAATTTTAAGATGTTATCATAAGAAACTTCAAATTAAGTGTTGAAAATCATGCAATAATTCTCAACATGGAAAAATATACTTATACAATAATAGCAAGGGGTTTTAAATAAAAAATACTGTGCACATTCTCTGCTTTATGGCAATCTACTACTACCATGAAGATAAACAAGAAGGAATAGAAAGAGTACCCTAAATTAGATTCAAAGAAATAAAAAAAGAGTAAATATAATCACCTTGTTTTGGATTCAGTTTGCTTCCCAAAAGTTAATATATGCAAAGTTTGCTTCTTGTGGTGACAGTATTGAAGTGGTAAAACTAAGGTGGAGAGTGATGGTGGCTTCATCCTCACAAGTGCATTGTTGTGTAGGAGTTAGCCAGAACTCATAAAAAGTTTCCGTGAGGGTAGGTTGATACATAAGAAAAACACCTGTGGGCTGGAGAGATGGCTCAGTGGTTAAGAGCACTGGTTGCTCTTCCAGAGGTCCTGAGTTCAATTCCCAGCACCTACATGGTGGCTTACATCCATCTGTAGTGAGATCTGGTGCCCTCTTCTGGCGTGTAGGCATACATGCAGAGGAACAGTGTATACATAATAAATAAATCTTTTTAAAAAAAAGAAAGAAAAATGCCCGCCCCACTGGTCTGTTTGTTTGCTAAAATACATGCCCCCTTCTGCAAGTGGATAGTTCCTTTACCCTTTGTGCAATTTTCATGCAGACAGGGAGCCCTCTCTAAAATACTGACACCAGCTCTAGATTCTATAGCTAGGGGGATTATAAGGCAAATAAATTGTTTTTTATTGTTTTTTCAAGACAGGGTTTCTCTGTAGCTTTAGAGACTGTCCTGGAACTAGCTCTTGTAGATGAGGCTGGGCTCGAACTCACAGAGATCTGCCTGCCTCTGCCTCCCAAGTGCTGGGATTAAAAGTGTGCACCACCACCGCCCGTTGCAAACAAATTCTTTATGCAGTAAGCATCAGTGATATTATTTTAGCAACACAAAACAAAAGAGAAATAATGTAAAAAATATTTCAAATTTGTAGAAATTAAGATGATCAATAGGACCATTTAGCCCTTTGAGCAACAAAGCTCTATTTTCTAATTTTATGTGAAAATAGTGAATGGATAGATGAAGGCTGTAAGACTAAATATCACAATCTAACAGTCTTAGAATTGTAACACTTTACAGACATTTTTTACACAGCGGGGGGAACAGTCAGCCTAAAAGCAACAGAATGGGGATCTGTTACTAAAATAGATAAAACCTAACATTTAAAACCAAAGCCTTGCACACAACAAATTGGCAAAAAAACCCAAACATGTTCTTGGGGTAAATATAAAATTATAAAAAGTGCAATGCATAGAATAAAAGTATAATATTTTTAACATGCAAAAACCTTTGTTTTAGTCCTTTATGGCTTATATAATAAGATACCACATGCAGACTAGTTTAGGAACAGAAGTTTATTCTCATAGTTCTGTACTCTGAAAATTCCAAGAATCATGATACCAGTAGATTCGATGTCTGATGAGGGTCTACTCCCTGATTTGTAGATTGCATCTTTCACTGGGTTTTCCCATTGTAGAATGGGAAAGCAAACTCCCTTGGGCCTCATCTGTAAGGACACAAAGCTCATTGATGAGAACTTTACACTTGTTACCTAATTGCTTCTCAAAGGTCCCACCTCTTAATTTCATCACATTGATATTCAATATATGAGTTCCAGGTGGATAAAATTCTCTGACTCAGCCACTCATATAAAGTCAAGAGAAAGCCAGAAGAAACCATTAGAAAAGCTAATCAAAGGTAATGCAAAAGTTATGTGTAAACATCCAAAAACATAAGCACATTCTTTTTTCTTTAAAAGAATCCAAATAAAATAGCAATATTATTCTGTATTCTATCAGCAACCATGGAAATGCTTAATTTATCTCCCGACCTTTTCACTGAGTCATCAAAAATATTAAAGTGAAAAGTGTATAGTTTTAAAAAGAAGATAGAGTTCACAGTACCCCCAGAGATAAAACAGCAGCACCCTCTCCTGCCAACCACCCTCCACCGGACCAGTGACCATCAGACCCACCAGACCCACCGGCCTCACCTGTGCCTGGAGGGACAGGTGAGTGTCTAATATCCCAACTGGAGAACCCTGCTCTAAGTCCCTAGCCCCTGCCCCTTCCCCCACTCATGGCACTCCCAGTGACCAGGCAGCAACACCCTCTCTGGTCAACCATCTCCCACCACACCAGCAACCACCAGACCCACCAGAACCACTGGCTTCATCTGCACCTGGAGGAACAGATGAGTGTCTGATATCCCAGGTGGAGAGCCCTGCCCTAAGGCTCTAGTCCCTGTCCTTCCCCCACTCATGGCACTCCCAGTGACCAGGCAGCAACACCCTCTCCTGTTAACCATCTCCCACTGCACCAGTGACCACTGGCCTCTCTGGTTCCACTGGCACCAACTGCACCTGGAAGGACAGCAGCCACTGAAGTCAGAGGCCCCAACTGTACCTGGAGGAAGAGTGACCACTGGAGCTATAGACCCCCCCACCTGAACCAATTGGAGGAAGAGATGGGGAGATAGAAGTGTAAGAATACATGCAACAACAGAAAGAGCAATATGGCAACATCAGAAACCAGTGGTTCTACAACAGCAAGACCTGAACATCCCAATGCAGATGAAGCAGAAGAAAACGACCTTAAGAATAACTTTATAAAGATGATAGATGCCCTTAAAGAGGAAATAAAAAATTCCCTTAATGAAATGGAGGAAAACACAAACAAAAAATTGGAAGAAATCAATAAATCCCCTAAAAATGCTAAGAAAACCAAGAAAAAAACAATCAAACAAGTGAAGGAAAAAGTGCAAGATTTGAAAATTCAAATAGAGGCAGTAAAGAAAACATAAACCACAGCAATTCTAGAAATGCAAAATCTGGGTAAATGGACAGGAACTACAGATGCAAGCATAACCAACAGAATGCAAGAGATGGAGGAGAAAATCTCAGTCACTGACGATATGATAGAGGAAACAGATTCATCAGTTAACTAAAATGATAAATCCCACAAATTCTTAACAAAAGCATCCAGGAAAACTGTGACACCATGAAAAGACCAAACCTAAGAATAATAGGGATAAAGGAGAAGAATTCTATCTCAAAGGTACAGAAAATATATTCAACAAAATCATAGAAAAAAACTTTCCCAACCTAAAGAAGATTATGCCTATGAAGGCACAAGAAGCTTACAGAACACCAAATGTATAAAAAAAAGTCCCCTTGCCACATATTAATCAAAACACTAAACATACAGAATAAAGAAAGAATACTAAGAGCTGCTGCCGAGTTCTCTGGCAGAAAGGGCAGGGGCAGAGCTGGACCTCCCAGACTTTCCCAGGGTCTGAGTGGGATGGTGAGTGTTGGACTACTCAGACCTCCACTCTAGCCACCCAGGAGAAAAACACACACTGAGTAGGGAGTCTGTCAAAGCAGGATCTCGTTTAATTGCATCAGGCAGGAACTTATATAGGCTGACATAGCAGGTGGGAAGCCTAGGATGGGTCGAGGTGGAGCAAGGAACCATGTTAGTGGTGGCTGGGCAGAGGCGGGCCTAGGTGGGGTTGAGCTGAATCACTTCCTATGTGGAAGTTAATAGCCAGAGACATGTCTCTAAACTTGAGTTAGGCTCAGGAAGTTACACTGGGCCTCATCAAACTCAAGTTAGGCTTAGAAAGTTACACTGGGCCTCATGCCCAGGCCTCATGAGGCCCAATAAGCTGCAAAGAAAAAAGGCCAAGTAACATATAAATGCAGACCTATCAGAATTACACCCAACTTCTCAATGGAAACTCTGAAAGCCAGGTCCTTGACAGATGTGCTGTAGACTGCAGATGCCAGCCCAGACTACCTATAACCAGCAAAGCTCTCAGTCACCATAGATGGAGAAAACAAGATATTCCATGACAAAACCAGATTTAAACAATACCTATCCACAAATCCAGCCCTACAAAAAGTACTAGAAGGAAAACTCCAACCCAAGAAAGTTAAACTCCCTCCAAAAACACAGGTAACAGACAGCCTCATACCAGCAAACCCCTAAGAAGGGAAACACACAAACACTACCATCACCACCAACAAAACCAAATATAACAAGAATTAACAATCACTGGCCATTAATATCTCAATATCAATGGTCTCAATTCACCTATTAAGAGACACAGGCTATCAGAATGGATACGAAAACAGGACCCATCCTTTTGCTGCATACAAGAAACATACCACAACCTCAAAGACAGATATTACCTCTGAGTAAAGGGTTGGAAAAAGATTTTCCAAGAAAATTGACCTAAAAAACAAGCAGGTATAGATATCCTAATATCTAACCAAATAGACTTCAAACTAAAATTAATCAAAGAGACAGAGAATGACATTTCATATTCATCACAGAAAAAATCTATCAAAATGAAGTCTTAATTCTAAACGTCTATGCCCCAATCCAAGGACACTGACATTTGTAAAAGAAACATTAGTAAAACTTAAATCACACATCAAACCCCACATACTAATAGTGGGAGACTTCAACACCCCACATTTACCACTGGACAGGTCTTCCAGACAGAAACTTGACAAAGAAATAAGGGAACTAACAGATGTCATGACTCAAATGGACTTATTAACAGACATTTATAGAACATTCCACCCAAACATAAAAGAATATACCTTTTTCTCAGTGCATTGACCACATACTCAATAACAAAGCAAACTTCAACAGACACAAAAAATTGTACTAACCTCCCATATCTTATCTAATTACTATGCTTAATGTTAAAATTCAACAACAACACTAATTGCAGAAATCTCCAAACTCATGGAAAATGTACAATGGTCAACTGCATTATCACTGGGTCAAAGAAAAATAAAGAAGTTAAAGACTTCCAAGAATTCAATGAAAATGAAAGCACAGCATACCCAAACTTATGTGTTCATAGCACTAAGTGCCTACATTAAGAACATGGAGAAATCTCACACTAGCAACTTAAGGGGACACGTGAAAGCTCTAAGACAAAATGAAGCAAACTCACTCAGGAAGAGTAGGCGCCAGGAAATAATCAAATTGAGGGCTGAAATCAATAAATTAAAAACAAAGAAAGCAATACAAGGAATTAATGAAACAACGATCTGGTTCTTTGAGAAAATCAACAAGATATAAAAACTCTTATCCAAACTAACCAAAAGGCAGAGAGATAATATCCAAATTAACAAATCAGAAATGAAAAGGGGACATAACAACAGACACTGATGAAATACAGAGAATCATGAGATCATACTCTACAAAATTGGAAAATATGAAAGAAATGGACAATTTTCTGGATAGATACCACATAAAAAATTAAGTCAAAAGCAGATAAACAATTTAAATAGACCTTTAACCCCCAAGGAAATAGAAGGAGTTATCAAAAGTCTCCCAACCAAAAAAACAAAAACAAAAAATAACGGTCAGGGCCAGATGGTTTCAGCTCAGAATTCTATCAGAACTTCAAAGAAGAGGTAACACCAATACTCTTCAAGTTGTTCTACACAATACCAAACACTTTATGAAGCTACAGTCACCCTGATACACTGTTGGAGTCCTCACAAAGATTCAAACAAGAAAGAGATCTCCCTTGTGAACGCTGATGCAAAAATACTCAATTAAATACTGGCAAACTCAATCCAAGAATACATAAAAAAATAATCCACCATGATCTAGTAGACTTCATCCCAGAAATGAATTCAACATACAAAAATCTGTCAATGTAATCTACCATAGAAGCAAACTGAAAGAAAAAAACCCACATGATCATCTCATTCGATGCTGAAAAAAACTTCAACAAAATCCAACACCCCATCATGATAAAAGTCTTGGAGAGATCTGGGATACAAGGAACATACCTAAACATAATAAAGGCAATATGCAGCAAGCCAACAGCCAACATCAAACTAAATCGAGAGAAACTCAAAGTGATCTCACTAAAATCCAGACATGGCTGTCCATTCTCTCCATATCTATTCAATATAGTATTCAAAGTTCTAGCTAGAGCAGTAAGAGAGCAAAAGGAGATCAAGGGGATACAAATCAGAAAAGAAGTCAAACTTTTGCTATTTGCAGGTGATATGATAGAATGCATAAGAGATCCTAAAAATTCTACCAGGAAACTCCTACAGTTGATAAACACCTTCAGCAATGTGGAAGGATACAAGATCAACTCAAAAAACAATCAGTAGTCCTCATATATACAAATGATAAATGGGCTGAAAAAGAAATCAGAGGAACATCACCCCTTACAGTAGTCACAAATAACAATAAATATCTTGGGGTAACTGTAGCCAAACAAGTGAAAGTCCTGTATGACAAGAACTTTAAGTCCTTGAAGAAAGAAATTGCAGAGGATATGAGAAAATGGAAAGATCTCCCATGCTCTTGGATAGGTAGGGTCAACATAATAAAAATGGCAAACTTACCAGAAGCAATCTACAGATTCAATGCAATCCCCATCAAAATCCCATCAAAATTCTTCACAGACCTCAAAAGAACAATCCTCAACTTCATAGGGAAAAACAAACCCCAGGATAGCCAAAACAATCCTGTACAATAAAGGAACTTCTGGAGGCATTACCATCCCTGACATCAAGCTCTATTATAGCGCTACAGTAATGAAAACAGCTTGGTATTGGCGTAAAAACAGACACATGGATCAATGAAATCAAATTGAAGACCCTGATACTAATCCGCATACCTATGAACACCTGATTTTTGACAAAGAAGCCAAAATTATACGATGGAAAAAAGAAAGCATCTTCAACAAATGGTGCTGGCATAACCTGATGTCGACATGCAGAAGACTCCAAATAGATCCATATCTATCCCCATGCACAAAACTCACGTCCAAGTTGATCAAAGACCTCAACATAAATCCAGTTACACTGAACCTAATAGAAGAGAAAGTGAGAAGTAACCTTGAATGCATTGACACAGGAGACCACTTCCTAAATACAACACCAGTAGCCCAGATTCTGAGAGCAATAAATGGAACCTCCTGAAACAAAGAAACTTCTGTAAGGGAAAGGACACAGTCAACAAGACAAAATGACAGCCTAAAGAATGGGAAAAGTTCGTCATCAACCCCATATCTGACAGAAGGATGATCTCCAATCTATGTAAAGAACTCAAGAAACTAGGCATCAAAATGCAAATAATCCAATTAAAAAATGGGGTACAGATCTAAACAGAGAATTTTCAACAGAGGAAACTCAAATGGCCACAAGACATTTAAGGAATTGCCCAATATCTTTAGTCATCAGGAAAATGTGAATCAAAATGATTCTGAGATACCATCCTATACCAGTTAGAATGGCTAAGATCAAAAACACTGATGACAACTTATGTTGGAGAGAATGCAGAGTAAAATGAGCACTCCTCCTTTGCTAGTAGGAAAGCAAACTTGTACAACCACTCTGAAAATCAGTATGGCAGTTTCTCAGAAAGTTGGGAATCAACCTATCTCAAGACCAGCAGTACAACTTTTGGGCATATACCCAAAGGATGCACACTCATACCACAAGGACATTGGCTCAACTATACTCGTAGCAGCATTATTTCTAATAGCTAGAACATGGAAACAACCTAGATGTCCTTCAACTGAAGAATAGATAAAGAAAGTGTGGTGATGTGGGAGTCACCTCTGTGTGCTGTGATTACCATTAATGAATAAAGAAACTGCCTTGACCTGTTGATAGGGCAGAACTTAGGTAGGCAGGGAGGACTGGACTGAAGGCTGGGAGAAAGAAGCGGGGAGTTAGGAGAAACCATGGATCCGCTGCAGGAGATAGATGTGCTGAAATTTGCTGGTAGGCCACAACCTCATG
>PVIU01009313.1:13835-77234 GCA_004026605.1 Ondatra zibethicus
AAAAAAAAAAAAAAAAAAAAAAAAAAAAAACAATGACAACTTGAAATTTGCAGGCAAATGGATGGAACTGGAAAAAACGATCCTGAGTGAGGTAACCCAGAATGAGAAAGACAAATATGGTTTGTATTCACACATAAGTGGTTATTCGGCATAAAACAAAGGATATCCAGTGTGCAGTCCACAACCTCAGAGAAGCTAGGTATAAAGGGGGGGGAGGGAATCCTGAGAAGGACACACATGAGGGGTCCCAGGACAGAAAATAGTTAAGCTATCCTGAGTAAACTGGGAGGGGGTTAGAAGGTAGGGGATATGGGAGGGGAATGTGAGGGATCAAGAAGATTGATTTGGGAGAAGTACAGAGGGGGAGAGCACTGAAAGAGGTATCTTGATAGAGGGAGTCATTATGGGTTTAGGGAGAATCCTGGTGCTAGGAAAATCCCAGGAATCCACAAGGATAACCCCAGCTAAGGCTCCCAGCAATAGTGGAGAGGGTGCCTGAATTGGCCTTCCCCTATAATCAGATTAGTTACCACCCTAATTGTCATCATAACATCTATATCCAGATGGAAGCAGATGCAGTGATCCACAGCCAAGCACTGGGCTGAACTCCTGGATTTCAGTTGAAGAGAGGGAGAAGGGATCATAGGAACAAGAAGGGTCAAAAGAAGGATGGGGAAAACAACAAAAATAGCTGACCCAAGCTAGTGGGAGCTCACAGACTACGGCCTGACAGCTCAGGAACCTGCATAGGACTGAACTAGACCCTCTGAACACGGGTGACTGCCATGTGACTTGATCTGTTGTTGTGTGTGGGCCTAACGATGGCACTAGGACATATCCCAGGTGCATGAACTGGGTTTTTTTTTTTAATTCCATTTCCTATGGTGAGACACCTTGTTGAGTCTCAGTACGGGGGTGAGGGGCTTGGGCCTGCCAGACCTTGTTGGCTCCCCAAGGAAGGCCTTACACCCTCTGAAGAATGGATGGGGGATGGAAATGGGGGAGGTGGGCGCAGGAAAAGCAGAGAGAAGGGGGACAGGGGTTAGTATGTAAATTTAAAAGTAATTTTTTAAAATAAAAAATATGAAAAAAAGACGATAGAGCTCAGTTCATAGAATGTTTGTCTGCTATGCCCAAGGTCCTGAGTTCAGAACCAACTACCACAAAACAACAGAAGTGTCAGCAGAATTTTAAGTATTTATTTTATTATTTATTATGTACATATATTTGAATATTGGTATGGGTGCTCACAGAGGCCAGAAGAAGGCATTGGATCCTCTGGAGCTGGAGTGACTGGTGGTTGTGAGCCTCCTGATTGGGGTGCTAGGAAGTGAACTTGGGACCTCTGAAAGAGCAGCAAATGCTCTTAATTACTGAGTAATTCCTCCAGCTTGAAGCAAATTTCATCTACACATGGACTGATAGAAGTGTTCAATAATATATATTCAAAGATGTCTATTACCAGACTAATGATAGAAAAATGTGGGATCAATTTAACTGTTAATAACAGACCAAGAGTTAAATAAACCGAATCACATTTATACTGTGGGCACTGCTATAAAGTACGAGATATAGTTTTGTGCACTGCTTTGAGAAGATTTGGAAGGTACCCTATTAAACAAAAGAGGTGCAGGGTAGAATAGAAGCCAGAATTTGCTTTTTTGGTTTTTTTTTTTTTTGCTTTTTTTTTTTTTTTGCTTTTTTTTTTTTGAAAAGTCACTGTGGAAGAAAAATTCTAAGGTAGCCATTATGATTCTGTCTCCTGGTAGGCATGATTTTGTGTATCACAATTTCCTTCAGTATAGGCAGGAATTGTGTCTTGCTTGTGATGAACATTATTATGTTTATACTATATATCTTGTGAGAAGACACTCCTTTGCTGATGTTGGAAAAGCAAGCAGACGTTAGGAAATATACAAAATAATGAACTGCTGGAAGCCTTTGCCTACCAACATGCAGTGGAAGCCTCAGTTCATTCAAGGGTTCACAAATAATTGAATGCTTCAAAGAGCTCATGTGAACTCAGAGTAATACCGATCCTCAGTAGAAACCTGCATAGTTTTGCATCAGCCTCAGGTGATGCTCCTTTGCAGCTTTGTGATTGAGTCACCAAAATAGGGGCTTTAGCTAAGCCGTGGCTTGACTCCTGACTTACTGAAACTGTGAGATAGTATGTGTGTGATATGCCGCTAATGCAAAAAGAGCTAATTTAGTTCATAATACACTTACTGAAAATATTTGCATATAGAACGGTCTTAAAGTATATACGTGGAGAACATATACATACCTGTATGTTCAGAGTAGGGCTAAAGAATCAATGATAGGAAAGGTAGTTTTACTTTTTCCTTTATAAACTTCCCCAAATTAAATTATGTCAAATCATAAATCTGTATTACTTTATATAAAAAAGTGGGAGTAGAGACTGTGTACATTATCTGCAGTGGAATACTAGGAAAAAATATGAACTCTTAGCCATTAGAAGATACTGTTTCTATTAGTTTAATGATGCTGATCTCTCATGTTATGGATAGAAAAACCAAGAGGTGAACAAGTGGCATACTGTCCACAACATTATTGTGTGGCTTACAGTAAGAAGATGGAAATACAGTACAGTTAGTAAAGTTCAAGGGCAGTGGAATAGTGCGGAAAAGAACACACTGGCAATCAGGAACAGATTAAAAAGAAGTCGTCCAAACAGTAGAAATCTTCCTTTCACTTACTCAGGAGACAAGAACAAGTGCATAATCCTGTTCTGCATATGACAGAAACACTCCAGGGATATAAAGGAAACGGTTTTGTTGTGTAAAACTCAAAAGAATATTATGTTTTTAGTGACCTAAACAGCTTGCTTCGTTGAGGATTGACTTTGAAATAAAATGTACTTTAAAATCTCTCAAATGTATTCACTTTTGTGTTACATTGTATTAAACGGAATTTTGTGTTGGGGCAGCATGTCTCAAATTCTAGCAACATCTCTTACAGTGTGTCTCTTAGGCTTTGGTTTTCTTCTTTGTAATACTTACACCTTTCTCTCAGGATCTTTTCAAAAGATTATGTAAGATGTAAGTTTAGGTCCCACATGAATTGTTCAGAAAATGTTAGTTTTACATGCACACATACTTTTAAAATGGAGATGTTACTAACTACCCTGAAATGATTTTCATAGGGCCATGTGTCATATTGATACTACATGAAACTCAAAGGGAAAATCTCTGCAAGGAAAGATAAATAACTAACAAGAATATGATAGAGCATGGTTAGCTCAGCCTGTTTCCATTACATTTATTTTGTTATATTAAACGGCTGAAGCAGAACTTAGTGTAATTGGCTATTAGACACTGCAGTGACTTCCTCTATAGTTCCTGCTTGCGCACTAAGCACAGGGGATATAATTGTTTATTATTGTAACAATAGTGAGAGCTGAGCAAGAAGGACTTTCCACTGACTTTACACAGCCGTTTCATTTGCTGTTTTCCTCTCTGTGGGTCTGTGTCTGCCACATGTTACACTGTTTTCTTTTGTGTTACTTAAACTGGCCCCAAAGCTTGCAACTTGATGCTGCCTTAACTGCCCCCCACAGGCAGAGTGTCACAAGGGCACTCTTCTGGCATGTGCCTCCCCTCCTGGACACATGTTTGTCAAACTGTCACTTAACCTTTGGACCATTAATTTGTTAGCAGATTTTCAGCAGGCCTTATAAGGGCATAAGAAACCTGACAGGCCTGCGCACTTCCAAGGGGATTTCCAGTTTAAGGACCTTTCCACCTGGAACTGCTAGGGTCTGAGGAATTGTGCTCGTTTTGCAGGTGGCTGGGGCAAGCGGTCGAGGAAAACACATCAGTGTGCAAGCCCCAGAAGCCCAATAGCCAAGAGCAGTTTAGACAGAGATGGCCGCAATAACCAAACATTCCTCAAGACACGCAGAGGTGTTTAGGTACGCTAATTATCGCTTTGGTGGAGTTCAGGGAAGTTTTAAAGGAGACAGGGTAGAAAACTCGGGAAGAATAAGCATAGAAAATAGAATTATGGAATGGAGGATTGGTGAGAGTGAAACAGCTTAAAAAGCATGCCTGATTTAACTTCACAGTTTCCCTGCAGCCTACTCGTTTAATTACCTGCAGGAGCTCTCAGACAATGCTAAGTGGTAAACACATGCACTACATTTTCTAAAGTGGGACTTACATCGCCTCCGAAGCAAGTTATTTAGCTCACTTAAAATATATTATAGATTACTAATGTAGCCCCAGCTTCCTTGGGTTGGAATTTTCCTTCTAGTACTTTCTGCTCACTTGTGGCAGGATACAAAATTCTAGCTTTCTAAACAAGCTCTCAAAATAGTTTTGGTGCCTCTAGCTCAGGGACCACACCTCAAAAATCGTTCTGAAGAAAACAAAAGGGACGTTAATTTGGAGTCAGTTATTATAAATCGAGCCCAGTTTTGATGAGAATTAAAACAATTGAGCCACTCTTGCGGCCAGTGCTGTGTTGGGCAGCCTGTGTGTGTTATCTGCTTCTGCTTATCTTCGGGAGTCCAGGAAGCTCTGAGAAAAGAATTGAAATTTTGTGCTGTAATTTTTAAATTTTTATGAGACAATGTATGCATTATCTGCAGGGACAATTTTTTTTTTTTTTTTTGTTGCTGAAATCAGCGCTAAATGTTCCCTTGAGAGGAAAAGACCTCCCCAAAGCAGAATCAAGGACAGGGGGAAGCAGCCGTTGTTATAACCTCAACCCCAGTTTGTACCACTTTCCCAATCATTTTGTTATTCTAGGGCTACTTTTTTGCCTTTCAAAAGAAAGTCTTGTACCCTACCCAGAAGATATCGCACAACTCAAATAAGCTATCAGCTGGGAAACTTTGTGAATGAAATTCATTCCGATCTATTTCGCAACACTTAGTGTCCAGATTATATTGAGGAGGCTACAGTCACACACACACACACACACACACACACACACACACACAAAAACCCAAAAACAACAACTTCTTTTTATGAAGAAAGGCATTTAAGGACGAAGGAATCTTAAATGGATCCTGTTTATCAAAGAAAAAGTTTATTGTGCTAGAGAAGTGAAAGTTATCAACATAAGATTGTAGAAGTAAAAACTAAAATCAAGAACAAGAATGCAACTCATAAATTAAAAGAGTGCTCAAATCCATGAAGACATAAAAAAGAAATAAACACTAGAAAGAATCCTCCGAAGAACTGTAGTGACTGAAGTAAAAAATATAGTTGGAGATCAAACAAATGAAGAGCTCCGGAAAGGCTCACTGATCAGGCACTATAGCACCCTAATGGTAAAACTCCCTTTACTATTTTTATTGCCTTCATGTAGAAAACCACAAGCAAATGAAGTTAACAATAAATTATGCCTGGAGCCACATATGATTGAGCTGAGTTCATCTTAAGGGCAGGCCATGTAAGAAGTAGAAGGAATTTGTGAGACAAAGCATGAATGTATTCAAGAAATAATTTGGTTATATATGATAGGGTTAAATTGAGCCCATATTCTTGAGACTTAGCCATTGATTCTCTCACTAAAATTTAATATACCTTATAACGATGTGGATAAATTTTTTTGTGAAAGAACATTGGATAAATTAAAATTAGATGATTATCATTTCAGTGATTTGAAGAAACGGGGGAATAGAACAACTACAGCAGGACTTGGGGTTCAATCCTGAGCACCACAAACCAGAAAGTCATGACCAGAGTAGTTGATTCTTCTTTCACTATCATCCTGGTGGCTTGGCTTTACCACAGGTTGGGTAGTGGAAACAAAATAAAGAAGCGATATGGCTTATATGTCTCTTTCCGTGGATATTTTATTGTTGTTTTGAGATAAATTATTATTTTATCATCAGTGTTGGCTTTGAACTTTTATTTTCCTGGATTTTTAGCTTCTACAATTCTAGATACAGGCATGTATCACCACTCTTGGTTGCTATTTTTCTTTTAAAGAAAATTTGAAGCAGTGGTAAATGTTCTAAGATACCGCCACAAATCTCTAATGGCAGTATTTTAAATACACCACAAAGCAGATATCAATTTCTCCAAGGACAGAAGAGGCTGAAATGTTCTTTTCTTTAGGTTTCCCCAACATGTCTTATCATTAATTTTTTTCATATTATTATTAATATTAATTTATTTATTTAGTTGTTATTATTTGCTGATCACCTGTCCCCTCATAATATATAAACTACCCAAGTACCAGTCATTTTGCTTGGTTCATACTAGGTTTTCAATAAATATCTTCTGGATTAATTAATGAATCAAATAAGAAAACAGAAAAATGATTCTAAATTATTGACCATTAGCTATGCATCTCTTCTTGGTTCTTATTTTACTGTTTCCATTTCACAGGTACAGATTATTTTAATGAGCCATATTTCAGAACCACATCTCGCTCAGTTCTTTGACGTATTCATCCAGGCCCCTGTAACTTTTGCTTGATTTTTGATTAAGTCCCAGAAGCTACTTAAATTGAAAGGATTGATGTTAAAGGTAACATCCCTCAATTTCCTTAGCTTTTACTGGCCACACTCTTTCCAGTACTCAGTATATGAGTACTCAGGTAACTAAACAACTGGATTCATTACATGGGTATAGATTTCGATAGTGATGTGTTCATAACTTTTTAATTAAATCTACATTATTATCTCTTTTTGTTTAGGGTGATTAGATTATCCTACTAAGCTTAGTTCTCTTGCCTCTAAGAGCTGCAATGCCTTTAATTAAATTATCTTAGTCTTTGCTATAAATAGTATAATCATATTAATGTAATTAGGTCATGAGAACGTTTATGAGGACACCATGTAAACAGACACCTCTATTTACCAATGCGCTATATTCAACACCACTAAAGGACCCATTCCATAATACTCAGCCTAATTACTAAAAGTTAATTCACCAGAACTTATGATAATATATATTTCCAAAGATTTTTAAATATTGACAATAATGCAACAAAACCATCCTTAATTTATATGAAAATTTTAATCATGAAACCCAGAGAGTAGTCTCAGGAACTTAATAAATATTATTAGTTTACTAGCACTTTCAGCAATAACTCATACTATACTTTGTGGCAAAGGAATATATATGAATTTTTTAAAAAAAAATCTATGTTTGCAAGAAATTTAAGAAAGGCTGTATCAAAACAAGGAGACTATTTCATTTTCTCTCTATTTCTTTCTAAAGAAGAGAACACCTTGACAAACTAACCAACATGTTGATAATCCTTCATAAATTTTTCTCCACATTGAAAGAGGAATATCTGAATATCTTTGTGTAATATGTAGCTTAGTCAGCTACAGTCATCCAGGATATTACTGCTGCCTTCACTTGATAATTAATGGCCACTCTTTCAGCTCTAATTTGTTAATTCATTCATTCTTTCAATTAATGTACACTGTGAATTTACAGTGTGCATATTCAAATATGTTTGATATTTCAAGAATATAGCATTAATTTAACAAGAGGTCTCTGCTCTAACATGGCTTACCTTTTGGGAAAAAGAGACAAAATATATAAATGAAACAAACAAAAAATCAGATGACTATTAAGTATTATGATATAGATAAAGTGAAGTAATATAATGGACAATAATAGAAAAGAGTAGAAAGGAAATAATCACTGAGACGATTAACGCGGAGTTTTCAGAATGAATGGTCTTAGAGATGATCTAAATAATAAGAAACTTTGTAAATGTATAAATTAAGGATATGTGGAAGGGCATAACAGATACAAAGAACAAGAGATTGCATATAAAGGGGAACAAAGGAACGTCAGTATAATTGAAGAACATTGAGCACGTGTGGACATTACATGATATGGAATTGTGAATGGTAGGTAAAAAGTTAGGTCTTGTAGAGTCTAGTAAGTATGCAGAGTATATTGGGGAGACAGTGAAAGGCTTTAAGTGGTGTGTATGGTTTGTGCTGCTGTGTGTGGGATAGAGTTATTAAGAGAGAAGATGGAAGTGAGGTAGTTATTGTGGTGATAAGAAATTGTTGGATTCTGGTTACAGTTTGGATATACAGAAACAATAGGACTTGGTGATAAATTGAATGTGGGTATGAGAAAATGAATGAGGGATAAGTAAGTCTTAGTTGTTTGATCTATGTTACTGAGTAGATTATATTAAATCTACTGGTGGAAGTAACAGATGGACAGATGGAACCAGATGCAAAAATTCACAACCAACCACAAGATTGAGCTCTGGGAATCTAATCAAGGAGAGGGAGGAGGGAATATATGAGCAAGAAAGGTCAAGATCATGATGGAGAAATCTAGAGACAGCTGAACCAAGCTCGTGGAAAAACATGAACTCTAGACCAACAGCTGTGGAGCCTCCATGGGCCCAAACTAGGCCCTCCATATGTGGGTGACAGTGGTGACACTTGAACTATCTGAGGGACCCCTGGCAGTAGGACCAGGAGCTGTACCTGCACGTGAGTTAGCTTGTTGGAGCTCATTCCCTATGGTGGGATGCCATAATCAGCCTTTTTGAAGGTGGGAAAGGGCTTGGTCCTGCTCCAACTTAATATGCCAGACTTTGTTGACTCCCCATGAGAGTCCTTACCTGTTGGGAGGAGTGGATGGGGGGTGTGTTGGAGGGAAGATGAGGGTGCTGAAGGAGGGGTGGGATGAAGAACTGTGGTTGGAATGTAAAAATCAAAAAAATTAAAAACAAATCTACTGGTGGAGAAGATTGATGGAGTAAGTCTGTGTATGTGTGTGTGTGTGTGTGTGTGTGTGTGTGTGTACATGGTGAACCACGCAGTAGTAAAGGATTTTTCCATGAAGTTTTCATAGAAAAGGGTCTAGCTATATTACTTAGATGGCTCATAGGCAAAATGAGTGATTTATTATTTTTTCAAATTTCTTCTTTTTATAATAGTTATCAATATCCTTTCGTTTACCCCTTTAATTGTTTCTTTGTAAGAAAAAAGAAAAAAAACACCAAATTTTGGACCTGTCCCCTAGGTTTTCAAGTTCTAAATTATTATTTTATTTGTGTACTGAGAACACATGACCTTTTACTACTTCATTAACCCTTTATGCTAAATTTCAGTTATAAACTATGAAATATCGAGCTCTGAAAATAGACAAACTGAGAATGAAAGAGCAAATTTTTACTCATAAGTAGGGGAAGTGATGTTAAGTTCAAAGAGTGAAATATCTCTTCCCTCAGTTCTGCTTGAAAAGATGAAGAATTTCTTCACAGATTAAAGTTTAAAATAGACAGAAATTGGTATGCTGTAATTCTAGTTCTGTCTTAACCATACATTTGTGGATATGTCATTTAATTTCCCTAAACCTCAGATTGATAATCTTAAAAATGGGACATAGCTTGTTCAATTTACCTCACTGATCCTAGAGTTGTTTTATCTGTCTTAAGCCATGAATTTCCATAATGTACTTCTGTGAAATGAATATATGGTTGACTAGGTAATTAAAAATCGCTTCAGAGAATGAATGGACACTACTTTCCCCAACTTTAGCATGGTCATCACCCCTCTAAATTTGCCACTTTTGATCCAGATGAATTCATGAAAAGTTTCACCTTTAGGCCTTGAGCCTAGCTTTTCAGTTAGAGCACTGGATTTAGAGTCGGGGGAAGTCCGTTATACTCATATCCAGTCTGGAAAGCGAAGCAGGCAATACATGTCACTGGTCATCTTTATGGAAGCTCTCACTTAAAACTCATCTCTGCTCCTTCTTAAGTAAAACAGCAAAAGGCACCAAATGTCCCCTCTGTAGGTTAATGACCTCCCAAGAGCAGCTCCAAACACACACCATCTGGAGAAAGGTAAAACGTGCCTGAGGCAGCCGGTGACTAGCACCCCAGGGGAGAGAGCACTTGTTAGGTTATTATTTCCAGGCTGGAAATTGACCTCCTGCTGATGCCTTGTGTGAGGGTGGAGTTTATTTGATTTTCATTTGCATGTGATTAGGCAGATATAATCTAAGTAGGTGGTACTCCAACCAAGGCAGTCCCTCTTTTCTAACAAAGGAAAGTGATCAGTAAGAAATTCTAAATTAGAGGAAATCGACCCATCTCTAAATGAGATTCAATGTTGTTTACACAGTTACATCCAGTACAGCTGGTGTTTGCAGCATATACTTATTAAGCTGTTACAGGGAGATTTTTGTCATTTTTTGCAGTTATCAAATTATGTTGACAGGTAGGTGCTTTCAAGTCACAGATCCCAATATCCCTGCACTGTCTACTCCTGAGTATTTGCCTTAGCTATAGTTCCTTCTTGGAAGTGGGTTCGCCAATCATCCAAGCCAGCCCAACAAGCTCTTCCACAGTTGATAAAATAAATTTCCTTTTCTTTTTGTGTCCCTTTCATATATTTTTTACTTTACTTTTTTATTAGATTTTTTTTTAAAAAAAATACCAATCCAAATTCCCACTCCTTCCCCTCCTCCCATTCCCTCCACACATCCTCCCACCCCACCCCGTTTAATCCTAAGAGAGGGTAAAACACTTTGCTTTGTGGAAAGTCCAAGGCCCTCCATACTACAGCTAGGCTGAGCAAGGTATACATCCAAAGAGAATAGGATCCCAAAAAGCCAGTCCATGCAGTAGAGATAAATCCCAGTGCCACAGCCAGTGGCCCCTCAGTCTGCCCCAGCCATACAACTGTCACCCACATTCAGAGGGACTAGTTTGGTCCTATGCTTGTTCCTTCCCAGTCTGGCTGGAGTGGGAGAGCTCCCATCAGCTCAGGCAAACTGTTTCAGTGGATGAACCCTTCATGGTCTTGACCTCTTTGCTCATATTCTCATTCCTTCTACTCTTCAAGTATTTTTAAAATCAGGCACCCAAAACCACATTTATAGGTTCCATAGATAAGTCCTTTTTGGGTATTTGCATTTTGGAGAATGAGATGGTATTTACAAAAGGTCAGATATTTTTTCACCTGTGAAGAAGGGACATGGAAAGCCTTTTCAACCTGATTCTCAATCAAATGGTATTGCTTAAGACAATTAGATCTCTCCTTCTTACAACATTCTAGTCACTGTGTTGTGTGATTTTTCTACGAAGTTCTATTTGACCATTCAATGTGTACATAGTATAGATACAATGTGTTTCTCTTTTTTTAGATGAGCAAACAAGTCTAAAAGAATTTAAGTAAATACTATGAATAATATCAGATAGTTCATACATGGGCTATTAACCCCCAAGGTGAAATCTTATATTAGGCAACCCCTTCAAAGGATAATAACTACATCTCAAAGTTGGTAGTCTAGGAGAGTAGCCTCCAAAGGTTAACTATATTAAAGAAAATACTTGTGTTATCTCAAAACCTCCTAGGACAACATGATTATCAAGGATTTACTACATAGGATGAGGACATTCTGGAAGAATTGGAGAGATGTTAATTTCACACGCTTTTATTGTTTTCTGTACCAGAATGGGAATAGGTCAAGTTTATTTGATAGTATACACTCACAATATACTCCTCATTTTTATTCATTTCCTTTTAAAATAATATCTTATAAATTCTTTGAGAGTTTCATACAGCACATTTTGCTCATGGTCACTCCTCTCCCCCAGATCCACCATCTCCACCCTTGCTTCCTTACCTACTCAACTTCAATTCCAATTTGTGTCATTCAACTTCTCTTAGGCATGGGGCCTGCCCAGGAGTAACACCACAAACAAACTGACTCTCTTTCTGCTAACAACTATCAAATGCTATGCTCCTCAACTGGCAGAAGGACTTTGTGCCAACTCTCCAGTTTTGCATATTGTCTGGTTTGAGCTTGTCTAGGCCTCCTGAATATTGTCACAATCATGGTGTGTGTGTGTGTGTGTGTGTGTGTGTGTGTGTGTGTGTATACACTTCCCTTTGGGATCTGGAAAACATGGTTACCTTAAAGTCATCCACCTCCTCTGACTCTTACAGTCTTTCTGTCCCTTCTGAGATGATCACCAAGCCTTGTGAGGAGGGGTGTGACATAGGACTGAGCACTCCTAAATCTTTTATTCTCTTCATATTGATCAGTTGAAGGTCATCTACTGCAAAAAAAAAACCTTCTCCGATGAAGGATGAGACATGCAGTGATCCAATTTATATATACTCGATAAACACTTTACTATATCCTAAGTTAGTGTGTGTGTGTGTGTGTGTGTGTGTGTGTGTGTGTGGTGTATACATGACACATGAGCCCAGTAGATGATCACAATGGTTATTCTGCAGGAGCCATTCAGTTTATTTTTGAAATAGTCTTTTATTGGCTCACAGATTAGAGAGGACTAGCTTACCAGTGAACCCCAAGTATTCTCCTGTCTCTGCCTCTATTGTGCTAGCATTGCAATTATGCACCATGATACCTATCTGTCTATATGGGTGCAATTTCTGTACCTGTTATATGGCAAATTGAACCCAGAGCCTTACACATACTGTCCTAGGTAGTTTTATATGGCAAGTTGACACCAGCTAGAGTCATTTTGGAAGATGGCATCTCAGTTGAGAAAATACCAGCACCAGATTGACCTGCAGGCAAGCCTGTGTTGCATTTACTTGATTGATGATTAATGTAGGAGGGCCCAGTTTATTGTGGGTGGTGTCACTATTGTGGGCTGGGTGCTATAACAAATCAAGCTGAACAAGCCATGGGGAGAAAGCCAGTAACTAGCATTCCTCTATGACTTTTGTTTTAGTTCATGCCTTTAGGTTCCTTCTCTGATTGAGTTTTTGATCTGACCTTCCCTCTCTGATGGAAGTTGTAAGTTGAAATAAACCCTTTCTTCCAAGTTGCTTTTAGTTGTGGTGTTTTATCACAGTGATAGACATTCCAACTAAGAGACATATAGTCAAGCACTCTACTATTGAGCTACATCCCCAACTCTGCTGCATTGTTTTTGGTTTTGCTTTTCTAGTGTGAGATATTGGGTTCCAATGGTGGATGTCAAACACTTCATACCTAACCAGTTTCTTAAATAAATAGGCCCATTGGGAAGCTGGGAGGAACAAACAACAAGAGAGATCAGCCTTGAGTTGCTTATAAAAACTGAAATTGTTTGAAGTATAATTACTGTAAGTAAATATAGGGGTCACCATGGCCAAAACCTTAGTTTCACAAGTAAGAGAACTATAACCTGAAAAAGAAGTAATGACTTGGGGCTGGAGAGATGACTCAGTGGTTAAGAGCACTGACTGCTCTTCCAGAGGACCCGGGTTCAATTCTCAGCACCCACATTGCAGCTCACAACTGTCTAAAGATCCAGTTGCAGGGGATCTGACACTTTCACACCAATGCATATAAAATAAAAAAAAACTTTTAAAAAAAGTAATGACTTGGCTAAAAGTACGGGGAGATATTAATAGTAGTAATACTCTGGGCAGAATTCAAATCCTTTGTGTCTCTATATAGTTCTCACCCAACTGCTGAAAGAATTTTCCAAAATCTCCCCTTGTTTCAGCATTTGTGGTCATTATTTCTACCAGTGTACAACAGATACTTTTTCAAGACATAATAATTAGAAAATGAAAGTTATTTCAACATAATACTGAGGATAATGAAGCATCCTTTGAAGCATCAAGGTATTTTTCAGATTGAGAACCAAAAATATCATTAGTGAGGTTGTATTGCTAAAAGAAACTAACTCCTATTCCTCCCAAAGCTACTTGATTAAATGTGCTAAACTGAGCAGCACTAAGGGAGCTTAAAACAAATCTTTGTAAAGTACTTTATATGGACCTAGCACAATACTGGACATTGTTGAGCATACCTGGACAATGTAAAATGTCTTACTTATAGGACTTATAGCTACTCTTCATCATGGGAATTGAATTAAGTCTTATCCTACTGAGATAATTTATTCACAAATACATAATAAAGGGCAATAAGATCTGATTACATTAGTTCCTACCAGTTTATAAATCTGAGATTGTAAGTACCCAAAACTGAATTCTTAACATTCCTCTACTTCTCAATCTGCTCTACCCATAGCCCTGCTTATTTTAGCTGATGGTACCTACATCTTTTTGTTTGCTCTGAATAAAACTGTTGGTATCAACATTGATTGTTTTCACTGCTGTTCAATAACATACTTTTTCACGTCAGAAAATTATGCTGTCTCCACATTCAAATACTTCTTACCACTTGCACTACTGCATGAGTCCTTTACATTTTCGCAAGCCTTCTTTGCTGTAGCATCCTTCCAAGTAATTTCTGCTTTCACCTTACTCTCCTTCCATTTACTCTCAATGAAGCAGTAAAAATAGAAATAAAATTTCCGTTACTTTTAGACAAAATGCAAATCCCTTTAATGAGCTTCAAACCCTTTATTTAGTTCCCACTCTGACCAAGCTTTGACTTCATTTCCCGATTCAGGCCCTTTTCATAAATTTAGTTAGGACAAAGAGGCCGCATCATTGCTCCTTTTCCAAAATATATTTGTTAAGCTGCAGACATATAATTTTACTATTTGATGCAGTTTAAACACCTGCAAGTACCTCTGATGCCATCATCACAATCAATCTAATAAAAGTACCTATCATCTCCCAGCTTTCTCCATTGTTTCTTTAACATTGAATGCTGATTTCATTCTCAGAACTATTGTGTTAGATTGTTTCCTCTGAATGATACACTCTTCCACCTGGGTGTAACCTCAGGTCAGCAGCATCACTATTACTGAAAGAACTGTTAGGAATACCGACTTTTGACTCAACTGAAAAAAGATCTCTGCAATGTACCCAGCAGTGCCTTAGCAATTCTTCTGGAAGGTTGTAATATGTTCTTTGAGAATTACTAGTGTGAATTAAACATTTAATCAAAATTAATTTTAACCTTTTAAAATTATGTGGTTTTTTTTTTTTTGCTATGACAGCTACACTTATACCACAACTCTACTAAAAATATTTTGGCATTTGCTTTAAATTATACATTAAGTTGTTAAGAACTAAATGTATACAGGATGAATCAGTGCCCTTTTATTCTACATGACTGGTTTTAATGCACTTTATTTCTGCAGATATTTCTGCTATTCTCCCTTTTAGCAAGTAGTTTTTGTACTTTCTATCTGCTGTGGTTTTGTTAAAACTGGTTTTTTTTTTTTGCCTTTTTATGTGCTACAATCACTTCCACTTAGCAATTCTTACACAGCGTCTGCATGGCCAACTCCATATTTGGTCTTCTGGAAAGTCAAATGAATAACGAAACATGGAGGAATCACTTGCGTCTTATTCTGAATTCCAATTGTAATCAACACCTGCACTTTTACTTTTTCTGATAATTCTAAAAATGTTTTCCATTTTTCTTGTTTTTAACTATTTAAGGACTAAATTCATGATTCATATGTCATATATAATGCATAATCCTCTATGTTCACTCTCTGTTGATAGAGAGGTGCTCACTATGCTTTTTTGAAGCATTATACATTTTCTGGAATTGCAATCCCAGATGTGTCATGACTAAAGTTATGTGAACCAGACTTCTTGATCTTATGATTTCTTGAAGCTATTTCACCTTAGTGCTGTTTACTACGATGGAATTTAAAATGAACCAGCAATTCTTTCTTCCTTTCTTTTTTTGGCCTAAGATATAGTACCATTTACTACATAATCACAGGAAGAAAAACTGTTAGAAAGAAAACAAAGAAAATTCAAGTGTACTTCTTCAGTATTTGGTACCAAAGTGGGAAAAGGAGAGGAAAATCAATGTTTACCAAATGGAAGGCAGCAGATTTTAATTTGGCATGAAGTACTGATGATGGCATCCACCTACCAGCATGTGGTAAGAAATACATCAAGTGATAAACTGTAGCCAACTGCAGAGGACCTTTTGTTGGTATAAGCTTTCAGTGAGGTAATGTTCATAGAATTGAGCTGGTTGAATTAGTGCCACCCATAAGTAGAACAGAGGACCTCAGACTGCCACAAAAAGGCTAAGGGACGGAGGATAATTCTATTTACGTTTCTAAACGTTAAGATTGCAATCTCCATGGAAGCAGGTAGGATTGAAATGTAAGGACAAGTAGGATGAGCAGAAAGTGGTAGCTGAAGAGGGATTGTGGCTCTGTGGCCAGTACTACTGCGCGTTGCTTCTGAAAGTAGGGAAAGGGTGATTTTACAGAAAAATTCAGCATAGAAATGCACTTCAGTTGCACATTTAAAATAAAACATAGCAATAATTTCACTATCTTATCCTCATTTGTCTCAGTTACCTAGCTGCCATTCCTAAGGTATGAGCAGAGATTGTTTTGGCATCTCCATTTATGAAGTTCTGGGACAGTGGTTCTCAACCTGTGGGTTGTGACCCCTTTGGGTCATATATCCGATATCCTGCCTATCATATATTTACAATATGATTCATAACAGTAGCAAAATTGCAGTTTTGAAGTATCAAGGAAAATAATTTTATGGTTGGGGATCACCACATGAGGAAACATAGTAAAAGGTCGCAGCGTTAGGAAGGTTGAGAAACATTGCTCTGGGATCAGTTCCAGGAAAATCCTGTATTCAGTAGGACCCAGAACTCTGGAAAGCTCCACTCAACAAAACACACAATGTCATCCTAAACAAGTTTGAGCACATTTTTTTCCAATGAGAAAACATACAGTAAAAGCTGAAAAGTTGTTCAGCTTTTAGAAGTCAGTCTCTCAGACCTTCATCTAATGGCCCCTTGGTCCTTCATAGTCAACAATTCTGAATCTTCTCAATTGTCAAAAATACTTCCAGGGATACTTTATGACTGGTTCTTATAGTTTCAGTACTCTAAAAGAGGGCTGGACGCAGATCAGTGGTAGAGTTCTTGCCTAATATGTGCAAAGCCCTCGGTTCCATAATAACAGCAGCAATAACAATTTAGCATGCTAAGATGACTACAGCAAGCTGTGTTGTGATCTCTAAGTCTCTGCACCAGTTGTAGTCAGCACTTCTTTTATACAGTGGTATCTTAATGCATGAATGTATTTGGGGAGCAAGCTGAGAACACTGAATTCTTGAGATTCTTGGTTTCACCATATTGGTGGCCTTCCATCATTTCCCGAAGTCACTAACATCTTGAGGATCAATTTGCAAGTCCATGTCAGCAAGTCATCCTTATGTCGTTAGTTTATGGCATTTTCCTACACAGTGCTGCTGATTGGCATGTGTCTGTTGAAGAAAAGGTATCTTATTTCAAACAAAATAGATGTCAGGTGCACATGTCGAGACAAGGTACTTATCTGTTTCAGAATTAACAACCTTCAATAATTTGATTTACTTCAAATTATCAATTAGAACAAATAAGTTAAAGAATTTTTTAATTGAGATGATTAAATGTGATAGGGCTATATTTTAGTAGGGAAATAATACCATCAGCTAGACTAAAGAATTTTAGCATGAAGATTCTAAGCAGGTTCTAAATACTTTGTTTCTATGTAGAAGCAGACAAAACCCAAAATAGCCTTATCTAAAATGTCCTGTAAAGAAATCCTGTCTTCACATAAGCATAACTTAACCAAATGAGGCCCACCATGTGAATCAAAACTTAAGTTCTCATGGCACCTGGACATTCTAAGATTGAAATAATTCTCTGTATATTTGAATGTCTTGACAGGATGGTAAGCTGTCTCTGCCTATTTGGACAAGTTTAGCATCAAGTTACCTCTCATTTTAGCTGAATAAAGAAAGTCTTTATTCTTTAAAGCAAATCCATACATTTTATTATCTGCTCATGGTGTTGCCTACCATTTGTGGAATAAACATTTCCATTTCATTTTAATTTCATATCATTGGAGAATAATAGAGACAGTGTAGTTATTGGGCACAGCTGTGTTAATGTGCTACATGTAATCTTAAAAATTATGCTGTCAAGTCCATAGAGCCAGAGTTTCTGGTTTTCTCTTACAATCTCAATACAAGATAAATAAGAGATTTTATTTAAAACTTAGACAGATTTAAATATGTATTTTAAAGCATGGCTTTGGGGTAATGAAAATTAGCTTGAAATAACATTATGCTCTAGAACTGCAAAAAACAAGATAATTTTGGCATAATTTTATGAAATGCAATAGCTTTTTTTCTGACTCTGCATTTTTACATTTTCATGTATTATTATTGTGTTCCACTGTTATTATTATTGTAATGTTGATTTTCTCCAGGGTAAGATGGAAATTTGTTTCTATTCCCCACAAAAGGATAAAATGCTTTGTGCAGTTGAGCAGTCATTGAACAAAAGTCACCGTTGTGTATGTCCTTTTGGGCCAATAGTTGTTATCATAGTCCAAATGTGACGAAGAGTGGGAGTGATTGGAAGGAGGAGGATTCTGCAGGACATCTCCTAAGACAAAGTTTCTGCGAGGCTTTTACTTTCTGATTTTAATGTGGTTCACTGTCGATACAGAATGAACAAATAGTCAATGCACTTGAAAACAAGAATCCTGAAGTCATGTAAAACAGCGGGAGATTCTGTCATTATTATCCACTTCAGCATCTGGACAAATTTAGCGAGCAACAAAGAGTTCTTACACTTACATCTAGTATATATTTATTTATCTGTTATCAGCTAGTGCAAACTTAGAAGGCAATCTTGAACTAAATTGGTGGGTAGGGCTTGAACTTTTATTAAAAAAATAGTTAGCAAACTCCTTTGAAAAGGTATAAAAGACTAACACCAAGTCCCATAAAAATATAATAATCTTTTGATGAATATGCTTGCAGAAAGGAGATCCCTCTGCCTTCATTTTCATTTCTCTATGGGTACAGGAGTGTTAGACAGTGTATAGTCTTTAGGCCTGGTTGGTTTTGGTGTGTGATTTTTGTAATGTTTTCTCATAAAAAGTTTAAAAGAAAATAGTCCATCACTGATACTGGCGCCCAAGACAAGAATTTTTTTTTCTCATTATTAGGCTGCCGTCTACTGTCCCTGCAAAGCATCTAATATTGTGTACCAATACCATTCTCAGTATTTTCATACTTCCTAGAAAGCATGAAATTGCAAATTTCACAGAACCTGGTTGAAGCTACACCCTATCCACAACTCTTGACTCAGAGTCCTTTTGTTTGAAGAGTTGTTTAGCAAGAAAGGTTCAAATTGGCTAATATGAACAAAAGGCAAACATCTTTTTAATAAATCACAAACAAAAAATCATGTCGTCTGATTACTAGCATAAATTATATGAAAGAAAATATAATGCAAAATAAATCACTACAATGCAGTCTAACTTCTTATGCTTTATTGCCTATGCAATCTTGAATATGTAATTTAATTACTTTACTCGACTGACATCACTTGGAAAATGGAGTTCATGTTAGAAACTATCTCTTAAAGCTTTTGTGAGAAAACGATTTCCTGCTTGAATTAATAGAAGACGAGGTAAGTAGTTACATATTAATTACTTTTAATCATGACTAGCATGTAGTAATTTTAGTTTAGGTTTTTAAGTAATTACATATATTATACTGGTCAACCATTAGCTCACATTTACTGAATATTTATAACATTCCAATTCCTATTACGAGGAGATCCCTGCAGACTGTGTCTTGCTCAAAGCTTCTAGTAGCTTTCAATACTGTTTTAATAGCATTCTTTGTCTCAGTTTTGCTGACACTGTCCCATCTCTCTCTCTCTCAAGTTGAGAAAAGGAGTCAGTTTTACTACCTCTAGTTTGTCTTGGGTGTGTTCCATCAGTATTTCCATATTCTTTGGGTTTTTTATCTGAATGTGAGGATTCTTGTGACATGTTGTTTGGCTACTGGGTTTAGGCACTTAAAACATTATGTAAGTTTTTGGGAGTTAAGTACTACATGGTAAAGGATATCAGACATGACCTGTGTTTTATTCAAGTTTGCAGAGCCAACCTATATGTAGTTTCTGACTTAATAGGAATACTTAGTATGTGGCAGATTGACTGACTGCTGATAATTGTTTACTGAGATGTCTTGAGGCTTTTGATATCTTATGCAGGGAGACTAGAGATAGAGCCCCTAGTCAGAATGAAAATATTAGTTTACCTGGAGATACAGAAGAAATCTATAAAAGTGGGGAAAGACTTAAATAATCAATAGTTGATAAGATTTAGAACTCTGCAGAAAAAAAAGTTATGAACAGAGTGGGAGACATGTTGTGAAGAATCTTTAAGGTTTCTAAGAGAACCCTGGAAATAAGGTGGTAGAGAAAGTTAAACAGTTCAGTCACATACTGTTACTGAGCTGCCAGTAACTAAGTCACAACCAAACATGGTGGAAAGGATTCTAGGTCTTTTCTCTCTTTCTTAGTATTACTGAAGATTAATTTTTAGAAATTAGGAAGAGAGGAAAGGATACAAGAGTACATTTAGAAATGAAAATATTAAACACATATTTGAATACTAAAAGCCTAAAGCTTTTCCCAATTTAATACTGGGACAGAGAGAAGCCCACTGTATTTCCCTATGCTTTGATACCGCTATAGTAGATCGTAGATGCTTCAGGGCTTTGACCATCAATGCAATAGAGTGGACTTTAACTTAAACAAACGAGCATAAAGATACCAAAGACAGTATGTGGGTCATAGAATGGTTTTGTTGTATGTCTGACAGTCTTTATATGCTTAGTAAGAAAGTTCTGAGACTGAAGATTTGGCCTATTTCTTAAATCTTCATTTATGCCCCTGTATTTTCATAACTTTGCTGCGGGAGCTCTTTCTGCTCCTTCAGCCAATAGCCTTTAAGATACCAGCCCACTGGGCGTGGTCTATTTCATTTTAAAAAGTGGCGGCAGCCCTCCGGCTTTCTCTCTTGCTTCTAGTTCCCATTCAAACTGCTAGACTCTCTGTAGACTCTCTGTTTCCTGTTTGCTACGAGAGGACTGTGGTGTAGGACGGTGTTCTGTAAGTTTTTCCCCTCCAATAAATAACCCCTTTTAATCCAAACTGGTGTGGGATTGTTTTGCGGCTTTATAACTTTATTCTTTAAGTATTACATTTTTGTATGTGAAACCAAACTTCTGACTACAAACATATCTATATTCTGTTCCCTAAACAACCAGCCAGAGATTGAGATAGAGATAGGGAGAGAGAGAGAGAGAGAGAGAGAGAGAGAGAGAGAGAGAGAGAGAGAGAGAGAGAGAGAGAAACTAATCATTCTAAGATTGCTTTTTCTTTTGGGAGTAATGCCATGGTCAGTGCAGAACTGCACTGGGGATGCATCTCTACCACACTTGAAAGCTTATTGAAATACTGGATACACACAGATCACACAGATGTTCAGAACAGGGCATTTCTCTGACTTATTTCCTCCCTTGAGTCAATTTCTGAGCCCCAAGTACAACTTAAGTTTAGAGTACTAAAGTGAAAAGAAACAACTCAGAGAGGTTGAAAACATTAAATTTTCCAAAGGGCTATGCTGAATCCTGACTGTAATCAATGCTCACCCCCTGCATGATTGAACTTTGCTTACTTTTTCTGTTCTGGTGCTGGGAATGGAACGCAGGACCTTGCAAAAGGCAAGAAGGTATTCCACTAGTGAGCTTCCTCCACAGTCATACTTTGAGTCTCCTTTTTAGAGATCACTCTATTTTGTTACTAGATCATTACTTATTCTTGCATTAATTTGTTTAAAATATTCTTTTAATCCAGAAAGTGAGGCATTCACATTTTTCTTGATTAGAAATGGATAGTTTTCTCTTGCCCATTGACACTAAACAGAAAATATACACTCTAGATCTTATTCTGTGGTTTATTCTAGACAGCTAAATATATCACATTTTTTTCCTTTTCTTTCTTTCTTCCTTCTTTGTTTTTTTTTTTTTTGAGACAGAGATTCTCTGTAGTTTTGGAGCCTGTCCTAGAACTCACTCTATAGACCAGGCTGGCCTTAAACTCATAGAGATCCACCTGCCTCTGCCGCTCAAGTATTGGGATTAAAGGTGTGTGTCACCACTGACTTTGACATACATTAGAAATGTATGCCACATTTCTAATAAGGGTAATGCTCCCTGCCTGTTGTTATACAAAATGAAATAAATGCAGACAATTTCAAATTATTTTCAGAGAAAATAATTATCAGGGTACAGTTGTGAGCATCCTCTGGAAGGTGAATTCCAGACCCATCCCCAGAGCCCAACAGTCTCTTCTCCAAAGGTGTATGTGCTATATTGTTGCAATATCAGTTTAAATATATTTGCTATTAATAGACACCAAATGCTTTCAGTGAGCCAAAGATTGTTCTAAGATGTTTATTATATATCTCACCTCAAGGACTTCCTCCAATAGTTTTATGAAATAATTACTAACCCCATTTTTTTTGTAAGATATCTGAGGCAGAGTGAGTTTGGTTAGGTGAAGCTACCATCACTCATCAAAGACTCTTTTTACAGCAGTTGGAGACCATCAGAGAAAATCATTACTGGACATAATGTAAAATCAACAGATCCTGGGGAGTCTAGCTGCAATGGGTACATCAATCTCACAGTTACTGTATCCATGACTTAGAGAACATTGCAGAAGAGTGTTTGGAAGGATTGTAAGAGTCAGAAGACCATGAAGTTGTCTACTGTGACAGAGTGTCTCATAGAAATAGCTACATAAACAAGACCAGAGAAAATGGCAGTATCAATGTTAGTGTTAAAGAGGAAATATTTCCCAGGTTCCAACCCTGGAGAAAGAATTATAGACAATTAAGGATGACTGGGAGTAGAATTAGCCTCTCCAATGTGTGAGCCTCCTTATAGACTGTCCAGTGCAGAATGGTCAGCCTTGAAACTATATACACAGAAACAACAAAAATTCTCTCAGAAGGTTATATTTATATGTGTGTAGTGATAATACTGAAAAAAAAGGATGTTATAAACTTTGGAATGTGGGGATCAGGGTAGATGAGTGAGATTTGAGGCAGGGGATAAAGGGAGGAAAGAGGTGAGAAATTAATATAATTCTATTTCAATTGAAACATATTTTAAAATTAAAATGATATAATTCCTGCCTGAAATAATTTCACCAAATAAGGAAGAGCGAATATGATGCTATATTTGCAATAGATTTTTATTTAAATTTTTTGCAATAAATTTTAAATACAGGAGTTGGTTATTTGAAATAATTTATTTTCTGACTTCAAGAAAGACCTTATGTACATTATCTTAAACACTCTTCTCTTCTAATATGGTCCTAATATGCTCCTACTATTCTCCTCTTCAAAATGGTGTAGCACGATGCCTTCTCTCCTTAAATTTTCAGATGTCTCTAGAAAGCACATGTTATAGGCTTTGCCAGTTACTAATGCCTCTATTTATGTGTTTCAAGCACATTCTTCACTACTTCCTTCCTTCACTAAGAATCTACCGAGTGTCCACTTGGTAGATGGAGATACTACAAAGTAAGAATTCCATATAGATGCAGCTCTCTGAGAACTCATAACTAAGTAAGCTCTAGGCAATAAAATGCTTGACTAATTTGGAGCAAGCAGGATAGAATCCATTAAGAGAAGTTTCTGCTTTGATAGTTTCTGTGTCTTACATCAATGTTTGCCATGGATAGATGTTCTCAATAAATGCATAAGCTAATTTATCATTCTATCCAACTCAAGAAACATCACTCTTCTAGTTCTTCAAAGAAGTCTTGGTGCCAGATATGAAGAATTTGGTCCTTCCTACAAAGTGCCAAGAAAGAAGGTCACCTCACAGTTCACAAGACAAAGAGCAACTTTCCCCTTCGGAATAGACTGTGCCTTGTACAGTGACAAAATAGAGAATAGTGTGAGTATATCTTGCCTGTTAAACATTTCTGAGACAAGCGTGGAGTTTTATTCATCACCCTTAAACAAGCAGTCTTGTTGTTGGAAGACTAATTGTGTAATATTCTTTGTTAGCAAAATAGTTGGCTACATATAGAATAATAAGAAGTGTGGTCACAATGTCAGTCTGTTTTTGTGTTTATAAAAGAATATGGTCACTGCTTTACTCTAGTTTTAATTTTTAATTCTTGTCTGTCACACTGTTTGAAATCTCTCTTTTTTGTTTTACAATAATATAAAAAACTATTTATATTAGTGTTGAGTGTTTAAATAGCTATAAAGAAGTTGAAAGTAGCTACTTTGAATACAGAGGTCATTACCAAGGACATTTTGATGGGGTATAGAAGAGGGTTAGCACTGACTGCACGGTGATCACATTTAAGTATGACCTTCAAGCTGGCTGGGTGTCAGCTGGCCTAACATGCCTGAAATTTCAAAAGAAATTCTCACTTCCATTTAATTAACATGTGCTTAGAACTTTCCCACAGTGATGTACTCTTCTCACATGCATCCTGCCTTTACCTACAAAATTCAGGCATAATACTTATTTTCACATGCAGTCTTGGATACTCCCAAGATATCATAAAACAATAGCTATTTACATGAGGAACAAGGTTAAGAAAGAATTTCAGTATTTCTTGAGTGATCAGATAAAGTTGGCATTATCTCTGTAAAGTGATAGGAACATATGTCAGAACATTTATTGCCTAATGAAAAAAGCCATATTCATTCATTACATGTATATGTGTGTGTTCTGCTGCAGAGATGAGGGTGATCATGTGCATCAGTGTATGTCAATAGACATACAAATTCAATGTCACAAAAAATTGCTTCATGTCAAAGATGAAGAAAATGGTTTTATTTGTGAAAATGTAAACATAATCTATTCAAATGCATATTTATAGTTAACTAAGCTCATTTAGATTCTAGATGAGAACAAAGACCTTGGTATGTGTGGATATACATGCGTATTTGTATGCGCAGATGCACATGAATGTGTGTATGCCAATATGGAGGTGAGAAGTTAACCTGTAATGTCTCCCACTGCACTTGAGGCTTCCAATTAGGCTAAACTGGCTCATCGCTGAGGCCTGAGGATCCTCCTGGTTCTGTCTCTTCACCTTTGGGATTAAAGGCATATGTTGTCACATCCAGTTTTTTCACATCAGTGTTAGGGATGCAATTTCGGTCCTAACACTTACACTTTTAATAACTAAGCCCAAACCCCAGTCATTTGCAAGCAGTCTAATTGGCCAAAATCTGCTCTTTTCTAAAGGTGAGTAATATCAACTTGTTGTATGGGAAGTCCTTCTGTACATGTGTTGCTTTTATTGGTTAATGAATAATGCTGCTTTGGCCTACAGCAGGGCAGAATAGAGTAAGGTGGAGTCAGAGAGACACCGTGATGTAGCCACTGAAGGAGACATGCCAGGAACCTTACCAGTAAACCACAAGCCTCGTGGTAAATTATAAAATAATTGAAATGGGTTAATTCAAGATATAAGAGTTAACAAGGAATATGTCTAAGTCATTGGCCAAGCAGTGTTGTAATTAATATTGTTTCTGTGTGAGTATTTCAGGTCTGGGTGGCCCGGAAATGAATGAGCAGTCTCCGCCTACAAACTTGACTCCTCCTCAGACCAGATGATCAAGAACAATGCATTTCTCTCTTTGTTCTTTTGAATTATTCAAAATAATCATTTTAAAAACAAAGATGTGAATTAATATAGTGTTTTATATTTTTACTGTTTTGAACAATTTATTAAGCAAATTGGTACATGTAATCTCCAACAACCATGACAGAGTCCTGTGAAACAGTTACTATTTTACAGCTCAGGGAAGTAAAAATGTATTGTAAATTACTTACATATTGCTTATTCAAGCAAGACTACTCAGGTCTGGATCTTCTGGCTCTAATATCATAGCTTTATAGCTCCAATTATATTCCAAACTCTTTAGTAAAACTCTCCAAAGTCAGTGTCCAGTTGTGTGTGCCTATAACGCCTACATTCAGGAGGCTGAGACAAGATGTTCTGGATTTCAGGACTAGCATGGGCTACACAGAAACACTGTTTCACATAAATAACAAAAATATCCATGAAAACATTGCATGTGTAGAATTTTCTTAAAAACAATCTAAAATACTCCCACCTTGAAAATGCCCTAAAATGGCTAGATGGTTTTCTACTTAAGTGAATAGTGGGACGATTTAAGATATGTTGCCAAGGAAAGAACACTGTGCAGTTTGTAGAGTTCATAAAGATGCTTAGGAAAAGGAGGGTTTCACTATTCATGCTTTTGAAAATCAAATGTTCCAGAAGAATACCAAAGTTAAAGAGGGGCTGAGTTTTGCTAAAAGTTTAGTGTGTCTGAACATAACGTTTGTCTGAGGGGTCTTTTCTGACACAAGGCACCCCTTATATAGTCCTCCCATCATTTTAACAGCCAAAACATAAGGCAGATTTCACACTTTCTCAGGTGAACCACTGGGCACAACGCTGGCTTCTAGACTTATTTACGTGAGCCACTTTTCTAGAAATGCTCCTGTTTTATTTAGCAGAAGGCTATTCAAGTAAACTGCTGGCAGTCCTATCTGCCGCTCTTTACCTCAGCTCTCCCAGCTATATAATGAAGAAAGGACTTTACTAAATCACATTAAAGTGTCCTTTCCACTTCTGGTAATAATAATTCTAATAATTCTTTGAAAATCATCCAATGCGTTTCCCTAAGAGTGCCTTCCTTGCATGTAAGAACTGTCCAGCGTTTAGAGATCCCTTTGCCTTCCTAGGTAGAGGCAGTATTAACCTTGTGCCATTCAGGCCCTGATATTTAATGGGGAGCACCTGGACCTGAGATTGAAGCCGACCTCAGAGTCTTCCTAACTCTAGGGAAGGGACCCAAGGACTTCTTCTTTGATGTTACTGAGCTAACAATTTGGCTCACTTATACAGCATTATTATAAAGGGGGATGAGTAAATGGTTTGGAAGTTGAAGCTGGATGAAAATCTCAATTGTAAAAGTTTTTTAAAATAGATTCCTTTAAGGTAGGGACTGCTACATATAAAATAATTAGATGCTTATTAGCTATTTGCCATTCTTTGGGGAAAATATTCACTGGATAAAGTTTTTGATATTTCTGTCAGATGTCACTGTCTACATAGAAGCAGTGTGGGTTGACATTAAAAGGTCTAATAAGAGTAAAAGCAATTCTTTCTTTTTTTATGCGGTAGCCACCTATTATTTAGTTTTTGAGTAGCCTTATTTACCTTTAGAATAGATATATTTTGTTTCTCTGTAATTTTCTTGATTTCCATATCCATGCTCAATATTGTTAACTCCAATTAAGATCTGCCCTTCCCAAAGGTTCCTTCAATTGTATGGTGATTGCTGCCATAGTAAATGGCTTTCACAAGTGGTGTATACTTTTTAAAAAGGTTTAGAGCTAAAATTTTTATTTTTACTTTTACTAGTAATTCATCTATCTCCTTTGGAATCTGTACTTAACTTTCTGGTTGTTTGTGCAGTATTTGTTGTCAACTGCATTTCTTTCCAATTATATGGTAGCCACTTGTTGCTAGAAATATGTCTTTAAATAAATGCATCTTTTAAAAATATTTTGTACCTTGAACCACACTCAAGTAACTGAAAATAGTCTTGCAGGTTCATTAGTTCTTCTCCCTTTAACTTTCAAGCCTTTTATGCGGGGGGGGGGAGAGAAAGTAAAAAAGGCTGACTCGAAGCAGATGGGGCTGTCAAGGATCACTCACACAGGTGAGCTGAATTGAGCTGATTAGTTGTTAAGTGCTTACAGCTGTTAGGATACATCAAGGAAATTGTAGAAGACTCCATCAGCAACTGGAAAAGATGGAGCAAGCATCATGAAGTGAAATAGAATTGTAGAAGGAATTATGCTTCTTGGATTTTCTGATAAAAGAAAAATGAAAGACCAAACAAACTAGGGAAGTTTTTAAAATAACATATACAGCAGGAAATTTTGTGCAGATTATTGTCTTAAATGTAAGCTTATAGTGTGAAACAACTTGAATATCTTCAATCATGCAATGAAAGGGAAGTTCCTCCATGAAATTGCTCATATCTTCTCTATCAATTTTTGTTATAGCCTGAAGTCTGAAACAGCTCACTGAAATATAAAATTTTGCATACTGTATTTAGATGCACTGAGGCCTCCTAAAAGTTCTAAAGAGGTAAAATGTCATAAGGCAGATTGATGACACAGTATCTTCAGCTGAATACTGACCCCCTGAAATAGGCTGGTGGGTAAAATGAGCAGCTAAAGAGGAAAAGAAATACAATGAACTTAATAGTCTTTGAGAGCAGACAGCTTTACTGTTGAGAGAGAAAAACAATCCTAGCAAACAATCCTAGCAAAGCAAAACCTGTAGAATTGTTCTTCTGTTATCCAATCCATCTTGCCCATAGTTAGTACGTAAAACACTACTACTCTTGCTGTTGTCTCTTTATTGCTAATTTATTACCCAGACACCTTCACTCTCCTGATTGAGGCTTATTTCTAAGCTTCATCCGAGGAGTCAAGGCACACAGAGATCCAATGTTAATCCACGTAATACTACATATTACTTCCTTAGTGACACTAATCCAAACCAAAGATTTTGTCAACAACCAATCCTTTATGTACTTATATTGTAAAGCCTAAGGTCACCATGGGAACGGATACTTGCTTCACATGTAGATAGGTCTCTCTTAACCCCTTCCCCCACAACACACACACACACACACACACACACACACACACACACACACACAATTACATCTAGAAAAAATGGATAAAAAACAATGGCATGCCAAATTCAAGCCTGCTTGTTGAATCTGGCAGAGATTAACTGTAGTTACAAAAGGTGAGTCCTTATCGCGAAAGAAGGAACAGTGCGACCATATGCATTTTAGCATTTTTGTCGAACTCAGACACCTCTTTAGTCAATTCACTACACTTTAGGATCTATATTCTGTACTGTGTCTTTGTTAATGCACTTCTCCAGGCTTACAATGGGTAACATGATGGAGTAGATTTTTAAAAGACAACTTAAAATTTGTTCTGCCTCTTGCTGTCTGTAAGTCCTTAAACTAGTTCCCAAAACTGTATTTCTTAGAGTACTTATGGTGGTTAAATGAGCTAATATAGAAAATACTGAAGAAGGCTCCTAGCACACAGTAATTCATATGTAAATATATGCTTTATTGTTTCTTTCCCCTTCAAGGCAAAACTTATATCATGTTCAGGAAGTAGCATAAATCTTTGTGCTCCTTTGAACTTCCATGACTTAGAATCATTTGGAGACTCCCTTTGTGTTTAATATTGTGTCACAGTGCATAATAACTCATGTGGTGTTAACATTATTGTATAATGTATTTTATATGTCATAGTGTTACAGCTCTAAATAACCTTCTGAGAGCAGAAACCATGCCTTGTTCTTGTGTTCTCCTTAAGAAGATACCATAGCTCAAGTGAAATTGTAAAATGAGCAAGTCAAAGGCTGGTTACCATGGAAAGCAGAGTTTATGGGCTTTACTCACTAATTCAAATACAGCAAAGAAGTGACTGATTCTTTTTGTATCAGCAATGAATGGTGGCCAATTAGTTTTTCTAAAAAGACATCAAGCTTATACTGTAATTGAAAGCACTCAGCATTTCCCAGAGAATATTTTTTTCTATTTCAAAAACAGTGAATTTTTTCCCAATAGCTTAGTGACTACAAGTTATTGATATGGACAATGAGACAATAAACTGCATGATACATTTTATTTAATTCTAAAATACAAATAAATTGACAAAGATAAAATTTCTAGAAAAATCTAAGATTTTAAAAAATATATCGTATATAAAAGTCTTAATGCAATTATAGTCACATGGATCATGATTGATTATTACACAGTAAAGTGTTGACAAACAAGTGCTCGAAACTGAAGAGCAGTTCAGGGTTTCCTAACTACTGCACATTATGATATGTGTATAGAATGACAATGGGGTTCAAAGGACAAATTGAGGCAGATTCATAGGGTTTTTCAAGTCAGCAGAGAGATCTGGTCTCAAAAGTTTGCTCATCTCACCTCTAGTGCTCTGGTCACTTAAGATGCTGACATGCTTTTGTGAGTGCTGAGAGAACTCAGTTCAGCACAGTTGTAGCCCACCTATAATACGACTTTTACTTAGAGAACTCTGCTACTTGAAACAAGGGACTCTAATCCGTACTTCTCAGTACAGAAGAAGAGAAAATTGTGAGAACAGATGGTCCGGAAATAAAGATTATTAGTAAAATGCTTGCCTAGCGTGTCTGGGGCCACGGGTTGAATTTTCAATACCAAAACAAAGCAAAATAAAACAACAGCAGCAACACAATAAAAAAAAACATGTTTCCAGACATCCTGGGATATGGGAAAAAGTTTTAGAAAATAAAAATTATAAAAAATTTAATGAATAAGTAGGAAATAATAATAAAAATGTAAAAAGTGATATAAAATAACATGCACACAAAAGCTTAGACTTAAATATTTTAAATTGAATGTTTCTACAAATATTTAAAAAGAAATAACATTCTTAACTAATAATATAAAATAGGAGGAACATTTTCCAACTCACTCTGTGAAGGCTGCATAATATTATAATATAATATATATAATATAATAAAATGTCACAGCCAACAAGGGAAACCACAAAGATGACCCCAGCTAAGAATCTAAGCAATAGTAGAGAAGGTACCTAAACTGTCCTTCCCCTGTAATTAGATTGATGTCTACCTTAATTGTCTTCGTAGAACCTTTATCCAGTAACTGATGAAAGCAGATGCAGAGATCTACAGCTAAGCACTGGGCCTAATTCCTGGAGTCCAGTCATAGGGAGGGAAGAGCAATATTATGAGCAAAGGAATCAAGACCATGATGGGGATACCCACAGAAACAGCTGATTCGAGCTAGGGGGAGCTCACTGATCTTGGACTGACAGCTGGGGAACCAGCATAAGACTGAACTAGGCCCTCTGAATGTGGGTGACAGTTGTGTGGCATGGTCAGTGTGTGGGACCACTGGCAGTGAAACCAATATTTATCCATAGGGATACCTTACTCAGCTTAAACACAGGGGGGAGGACCTTGTTCCTGCCTCAAGTGATGTGATAGACTTTATTGACTCTCCATGGGAGGCCTTACCCTCTCTCAGATGAGGATGAATGGATGAGGTTGGGGTGGAGAGAAGGTGGAGGACATGGGAAGAGGGGAGGGAAGGGGAACTGGGATTGGTATGTAAAATAAGATTGTTTTAAAAATTAAAAAAAACCCTAGTGACAATTGTTCCATAATTTCATAAGTGGAATTAAAACCACTTAAGTTAGGTGGTAGTAATCATGACTGTCAGTAAAACTGAACTGAGAATCACCTAGGAGATACACTTCTAGGTGTTTTAGATGAGAGTGTTTTCAGTGAGGTTTAACTAAAGCAGAGAGATGAATGGAACTATCCCATTGGCTGGACACCATGCTTAATAAGAAGAGCAAGGCAAGCTGAGCATCAGCATTCATCTTGCTCTGATTTCTGACTTTTGATGCAAAAGACCAGCAAGCTCACTCTTCAGCTGCCATGCATTCCTCACATAATGAACTGTATTCTCTCTCATAACTTCACCCAAAATGAACTGTTACCCTCTCATGTTGGGTCTTTATAGGTATTTCGATGATGGCCACAATAAAAGCAACTATTTTAAGGCATATAACTTTATAGATGTATTTTGTGATATGCTTTTAATTTAATACTCTAAATTTGAAGAATAGTTCTTAAAAATATATAGACCCAATTGGGTTTTATTGATAAATACTACCAAGCATGTGAAGAATCAACACAAATTTTAATTTTAAAAACTTCTCTTCTACTTTACTGAAAATAGATTTTTTCATTAACTATATTGATTATGATTTTCACTTCCCCAACTCCTCTGAGATCCCTCCCAACTCCCCTCCCAGGAAAAACCATACCCTTCTGTCTCTCCTTAGAAAACAAACAGGCATGTAAAGAATAATAATAAAATGAAATAAAAAATAAAACAAAAACAAGCCAAATAGGACAAAATAACAAATGGAAAAAAAGAGCCAAAGAAAAACACAAGAAACGCATATAGACACAGAGACATAGGCATACATACATACATACATTCATACATACAGGAATCCCATGAAAACACAAAGCCAGAAGCCATAATACATATGAAAACTACCTTTAAGATTTAAAAAAAAATGTCCTAAAAAAATTATGAGACAAAGAACCCGCAAAGATGCCACTGAGTTTGTTTTGTGTCGGCCATCTACTCCTAGGCATGGAGCCTACCCTTAAGAGTGTCAGCACAAATTTTTTATAGTTTGCCACAAGAAAGATGAATATTTCTCAACTCACTTCATAAAGGTAGTTTTTTCCTAATACTAAAATAAGACAATGATAATACAAACAATTTGCACTATATGACTTGAGATTGCTTGTTTAAAGTCACAAGCAAATGATATAAATCATATCAATTATATACAAGACTAATAACTGAGATAATGTGGACTTTATTCCACATAGGAAAGGCCAGCTCAAAACTTCAAAGTCAACTAACATATCTATGCATACAAAAAAGGTGAAGGAGAAAAACCATCTGATCATAAGAATTGACACAGAAAAACAGTCTCAAAAATCTAAAATGTATTTATAAGTTTTCATAAATTTTGAAAGAATGACTCTAATATAGGAAAAATAAAATATCTACAAAAGAACCGTGAAGTAAACAGCATAGAAATACCAATCCTTTATGAGTTAATAGTTTGAATTTAAGCAGATTAAATTAGCCAATTGAAACACACAATTAGAGAACAGTTTGAAGGCTTTTAGAACATAAAAATAATATTTGAAGAGATGAATCTAATAATATAGTGTTAGTTGCTCTGGTTTGATAATTTGGCAACCCAAATATGCATCAAAAAAGAATATTGTGCACTATAAATGAGTACAAATGCGACATAGTAACAATTTTAAATATAGATGGCTGAATAAGCAAAATAAGATCCAAGTATATGCTACCTACAAGGAACTTACTTCACCAATTTAGACATGAATAGATTGAAATGGATGGATGGAAAAAGAGTCCTCACAAATGAAAGCAAAAAGAAAGCAGAACTATTTAGAAATAAAATAGATATTAAGTTAATATTATATATATAGAGAGGGAAGGGGGAGGGAGAGAGAGAGAGAGGGACAGAGAGACAGAAAGGCGAGCAGGCAGACAGACAGAGACAAAGAGACAATGCCACTATGTAAATGAGGTCAATACAACAAAACTTTAAGTCATAAATGCATATCTCCCATCCCCAGAGCATCTACATACATATAATAGACATCAATAAATCTAGAGGGAGAGAGAAACAAAAACAGTCTAGTAAGTGACTTTACCATCCTACTTTCAGCAATGGATACTTCAAACAGGAAACCAAATAGAAATTATATTTAAAGTAAAATTTAAAATAGATCAAATAGAAACTTACATTCTGCTTGACAGTTAAAACATTTGTATTCTTCTTTTTTATGTTCAACAATTTTATGGAAGTTCATTAACTTCTATAATTCACAATTTTTCTGTCATGGGAAATTATGCCCCTGGAAAATCTGTTATCCTATGCAAAAGATTAGATTCAGCTATAAGGAAAGAAAATTTTTATGGATGAGTGTTAAAGGCTTAGAACACATGCTCAAGAAGATAAAATGGACCAGAGACAGATGGTGGTAGTATTTGCTTCTGGTTAATTGTTTTCTTTTATTGAAAATAGTTTTTTTCATATAATATATCCTAATTGCAGTTTCCCCTCCCTCTACTCCTCCCAGTCTCTCACTGCTTCCCCTCCCATCTGGATCCACCCCCTTTTCATCTCATTGCAAAACAGGCAGTGGTAGCACAAGCCTTTAATCCCAGCACTTGAGAGGCAGAGGCAGGTGGATCTCTGTGAGTTCAAGGCCAACCTGGTCTACAAGGCAATGTCCAGGGCCGTTACACAGAGAAACCCTGTCTCAAAAAACAAACAAACAAACAAAAAACATAAAAAAAATTAAAAAAGGCCTCTAAAGACTAACGATAAAATAAACCATAAGATAAAACTAAAACAAACTCAAATATGACAAAACAACCAAACAGAAGGAAAAGAGCCCATGAAAAGACACAAGGAACAGACAGAGACACAGAGAGCCCCTTGTTTTCACACTCAGGAATCCCATTAAAAACACAAAATGAGAAGCCATAATATATATGCAAAGGACATGTAGGGTAAATAGAAAAAAAAAGAGGAGATAAAGTTAAAATTAAAAAGTTTAAAATAAAAAAGAAGCAAAACAGCAAAATCCCTGACATGACCTAATGACACAATGTCCAAAGATTCTGTTGACTTTCTTTTCTGTTGGCCATCTACTGCTGGCACATTCTTCTGAACAGCAACTCACAACATTATTTAGGACAGATAATACATCAAGTTCAAAAATAATTTTTGAAAACTGTTTGTGTATGCGCATGTGTGTGTCTATGTGTGTGTGTCTATGTGTGTGATACTGTCTCCCTTCATCCTCTATCACATACGTGATAGAGAAAGAGGAGCTCAGTAAATCTGGAGCTTCTTGATTGATTTGGCTGCCTGACTAGTTAGACACTGGGATCCCCCTGCCTCTGCCTTCCCTGCACTGGGATTGCAGGTGCATGTTGTTGTGCCTAGCCGTGGTGCTGCCGTGGATCCAAACTCAAGTATTTTGCTTGCTTCGTGGGTACTTTACTGACTGAGCCACATCCCTTGGCCTCCCATAATGTTTAAACATAACACCAACTCACTCACAAATGCTTCAGTCCACATTGGTGATCTGCCTGCGAGGTGCGGTAGTGCAGAAGCACAAAGCATGTGGGACTAATCAACCAAGCAGAATCTGATTGGATTTAAGCCCCCCCTCCGTGAAATGGAACCCTTTCTCAACACTGCTTAGGTAGCCACAACCTAAGACTAGATGGGCCCTGGACCTAGGGGGAAGCCAAATACTACAGTTCTTGTAGCAACAAAATAATTTCAAGTAACATTCTTCTACACTCATAGATGAGGGTCTTGCTCAGCCATCATCAGAGAAGCTTCGTCCTACAGTGAATAAGAATAAATACGGAGACCCACCTCTGGACAATTCGCAGAGAGAGATAGACCTATGAACACTCAGCCCTAAATGGGTTGCCTCCATCAAATCCCTCCCTTCAGGACTCAGGGAATTCTGTGAAAGAAGATGCACAAAGATTCTAAGTGTAAAAGGGAATGGAGTTCCCCAAGAAAACAAGGCCTTCTAAGCACATCTGAACCTATGCAAGTATTAACTCACAGAGACTGCGACAGCATGCACATGGGCCAGTGCCAGATAAAGTCACAGCACGGAGACAAGTAGACCCAAAGCCCCATCCCTAAACCAGAAACTATCTCACTGAGGTTACAAACCACTCTTGAGGTCAGGCCCCATGCCCAGCAGTAGAAGGTCAATACAAAACAAACTCTATTGCTTCTTCGGAGGTTCTTTGTCTTATAATAATTTTGTCAGAACACTTTGCGTGTATGTTATGGCTTCTGTTTGGGGGTTTTTATGAGATTCCCATGTGTACGAACACGTGCGAGTTTCTGTGTCTATATGTGTTTCTTGTGCTTTTTCTTTGACTTTTATCTTGTTTGTTTATTTTATCCTATTTGGTTTGTTTTTGTTTTATCCTTCAAATTTTATTATTATACTTTATATGCCTCTTTGTTTTCTAAGGAGAGACAGAAAGGGTATGGATTTGGGCAGGAGGGTAGGTGGGGATGATCTCAGAGGAGTTGGGGGATGGGAAATGGTAATCAGAATATACTGTATGCAAAAGTGTATTTTCAATAAAAGAAAAATCAATAAAAAACAAAAATTATAATGAACAATTTATAGCTCAACTATAATTGTTGAAAATTTATAATAAAATGAATAAAATCCTATGTATATACAAACCAACGAGATTTACTCTCAAGAAATATTTGAAAATATACCAACACTAATAATGAGATTAAGACAGTTTTTAAAAATTATTTCATCAAAGAAAAGTCCAGAAATGGCAGCCACACTGTTGAATTCTAAAAAATATTTAAGAATAATTAATACATTTCTTTTTAAGCTATGGAAACAAAACAAAACTAAACTAAAGAACATGTAAAGGAAGTGAATCTTTCAAACCCAAAGTAAGGCCAGCCAGCAAAACCCACACACCTAAGTCAGAAAAGCAACAAATACAAAAGGAAAAGTGCAAGTCAGTGTGTGTGTGTGTGTGTGTGTGTGTGCAAAACCTTCCATGAAAACACTAGTATATCATTTCCAGAAGAATATTAAAAGAATCTGCTGGCATAATCTAGTAGAATTCATCCTATAGATGTGAATGCAGTTTAACATACTTAAATCAAAAAAACCAAAATAGGTCAAATTAACAAAGGGAAGGAAAGGGAGTTCTTGATAGAATGGCTTTCAGCAACTCGATATCTATCACAAAGACTCAATGAATCAGAAAAGAAATCAACATCATAAAGGGAGTGTAGAGAAACCAACAGTGAATTTCATACTAAATGGGGGAAAGATAAAAGATTTTCATTTAAGATAGGGACAAATCCAGGGTACTTATTTTATCACAACCATTTAACATATAAACAGAATTCTTAGAAAGAATCATGACAAAAGAAATTTAATCTATTTAAATTGGAAAATAAAAAGTCAAATTTGTCATAGTTCAGGTTCATGAAGATTAATGCAATGCCTCTTGAAATTCTAATTATTTTTAGGATAAATAGTATCCTCTTCTGTGTACATATACCATATCATCTCTATAAATTCATCCATTGATGAGCAATTTGATTTCATATTTGTCTAACTGTGCACAGTGCTGAATAACTGAGAAATTGCAGATGTCTATTAATATTAACTTAGAAGTAGTCTTACACAGAGAAAATTCTAAAGACCACCTAAAAATCTGTAAGAACTTATGAACATATACTGTGAAGTTGAAAGATACCAAAACCATATATGCAAATAGCTTTCCATGTGTCAATGACAAACTTTCTGAACTAAACCATAAGCTCATTTTCATTTATAATAACTACAGAGCCAGTAAGATGCTTTAAGTGTTCAGTCCCAACACTTAAAAGGCTGAGGTATGACCAGTGCTGTAAGTTCAAGGCCAGACTGAGCTATATAATGAGTTCCAGGCAGCCTAGGCTACAGAGTGAGAACTTGTCTGGAAAAAAGCCACAAAAATGCTTAGAAAAAGCTTTACCAAAGAAATGAAAGATTTCTTTAATGAAAATAATAAAACATTTAGGGGATAAAATTGAAGATGATACAAACAAATAGAAAATATCCCCTGAGCATGGATTGTTAGAGTTAATATCACTGAAATGTCTATACTGCCTGGAAGATATTAAATGAGGGAACACATGCAAATAAAAGAAAATAATTATGTTAGAGTTTTAAAAGTTATTCTCATAATATGAAGAATGAAAATATACTTATCAGTGACTGGTAAGACAGGAGGTTTCAGAGGACCAGGAGAGTGGTGACAATGTGTACAAAGCTTCAGTTAGGTAGAATAAGTCTTGATGCTCTCTTATATAGAACCATGACTCCAGTTATCAATAATGAACTATACCCAAAATAGATAGGAGAGATTTTAAATCTTCTTTCTCCCAAAGAAATGAAAAAATATTTACCGTGATAGCTTTGGAAATTAATGCGATGTGGAGTACAAGCATCATAACAGCACAGTGTATCCCTTAAACATGTCCAGTTACATGCTTTAAAAGCAGAACAAAAAAATCAAAAAAGGGAAAAAACCAAAATATACTTTCCAAAGAAATAGGAAAATATTAGTAAAAGTCATATAAAACCTCCTAAGAAAGGCCACAACTAACCAAAGCAGTTAGTTACAGTGAGAGAGGTTTAATAGATTTTGGTATTTACTCCTAGTTTGGGGGACCTTATATGTGAGAATCATCTTTAACATTGTATGACCTCACATACATAAAACTGCCTAGTATGTGAAGATGCTTACAGTCTGTAAGTCAAACTACAAACTATTTGTGATTCTTCACCATTTTGTTTTTGCCTTTTGTGTTTTTTTCAAGTTTCAGTAAATATAATTGTGTGTGTGTGTGTGTGTGTGTGTGTGTGTGTGTGTGTGTGTAGTTGAAAAAATAAATTTTACTCAAAAACATTCCATTCCTCCTTCATTCATGGTTTAGTGGGAAAGGTACGTATATTAATAAACTAAAGTTGTGTGTGTGTGTGTGTGTGTGTGTGTGTGTGTGTGTGTGTGTGGTCTCAGGCACTTGTTAATCGGAGTGACTATTCTCACTACCCACTGTAAAACTCAGGGCTCAGGGCAACTGCTTTGCTTCCTCAAACCTGTTGAACTTGGTTGCAACATTTGTGTGCAAATACCAGATTAATCTACCTTTTAATCTCATGTGTGTGGAACTTGGGCCCACGGATCCTCTTCTGATGTGACTGCATCCAGTCTTTCCTCACTAGTTACAGAGAGAGAAACATTGTGACAGGTCACAAAGTGGTGACCATTTGGCCAAACATTTCTCTCTCTGTCTACAATCAGGAATTAAAGACAGGTCAGCCCTCATTTGCAAAATGCAACTCTTAGTCATATGAACACTCCTTGCCTTTAATTAAATGAAAATACCATTTGTGTGGGTGCAACGTGAAGTTTTTTGAATTTTAACATTGATTTTTGTTGCTTCTTTAAAAGCAAGATCTATAAGTAGTATGTGTGTGTATTGTTTCTATGACAACATTCTCACCAAGAATTTATAAAATTCAACAAGAAAGAAGTCTAGTGAATTTAATTGATTAGAAGGTCACAAAATCTTTATATAAATGAAATATGAAAATTTCAGGTAAAATGTAAATAAAAATTAAGTACTAAAGCACTACATTAACAAATGACCATAATAAGGAAAGACTAAATTATACATTTAATAAAAACATAGACATCAAATTATCTAACACAAGTTCATAATTTTATTCCTTTTCGTATCAATAAGGTTTTAAGTTGTTAATTACATATTTTATAACTAAAATATCATCATGTGCATAAGAATGTGATATAAATCAAAGTCAAAATTCTTTTATGTTTAACAATAACAACAAAATAATATTTGACTACAGTGTTTAATGGTATACATTGTATTATACTTTCAGAATTTTCTATTATGTTTAACTTTAATGATTGCAGCTCTTTTAAGCAGTTAAAAATTAGCCAATAAACATGTGTAGGCATTTGAACTTAATAAATGATACTATAACGTTTTCCTGTACATCTGCTCACTATAATGAATGTTTACATATTAATGTGCAGGACAAATTTGTAAACATGAACATTTGAAACCTTGAGAGGAAATGATACTCGCCTTTTTACTCTCAATATTTTATTGAAACAACATGTCAAATTTGGCCAGTTCCACATGTGTAAATAGTTTTAATATGGGGTATGTTTCAAATGTTCTATGTTATCTATTCATTCTGTTTTATGTTGTCATCCAAGCCATGTTTATTTATATAGTTTTAACGCAAACTAACATTTAATTGCAGATCAAATCTAAGGAGATTTAATGTATATCAAGGTAGTTATATCAAAGCAACTGCCACCAGTGCCCAAACTATCTATACAATTGCTTTGTTTTTAACTGCTCCAATAGGCATGTTAAGTTCCAGTGAACTCCACTGGTAAACTGTTGCTGTATACTAGGAATTATTGATTGTTATTTTGGCTGGCTGAATATTTTTCACCACAAAGTCAACGTATCTTTAAATTAAAATAAGAAATTGTACTTATGCCCTGTGAATTCAATTATCAAAGTGTAGCATATGCAATTAAACATTTCTAAATATATTTCAATATATATCTCCACTTAAATATACATAATTAATAGCATGTGTAAGTATGTAATGAGTAGGTTTTCTATACAGCATCTCTCTTTAGGACTGAGAGAAAAAACACAGTGTAAATCATTTTAAGGAAAGCTGAATATCTCATTGGAGATCATACCCATACACACACATGGATTAAGTGCATAAATGCACATATTAGCATGACATCGTTAGTTTATAAAACCATATACATACAATAAAAACTTCTTAGTGAGATTAAATAAGGAGGCAAAAATGTAAAAAACTGTCCTACTTTATACATCTATATATATTTACAGTTCTATTACTTGAAACATACTAAATTAGTTATTAGCATGCGTATAAACTTTCGCAAAAATATATTTTAGTATTTAAACAACACATTTACTTCAGCCACATTCTGGCTACTTGCTTTGTGTGCCTTCATTTTCCCTAAGGTGCAAGAATAGAAATGGTTAGGAGAACTCAAAGCAAAGCTCCCATAATGTCCAGTGCAGGTGCTTGTCTCCATGCATTGCTGGCACCCTTGTCATGCTGTCAACACATGAGATGCTGATGGGTCAAAGACTGATTATTCCTTGAGTCATCACTTGCCAAGACTAATAGTTCATTTCTTTGACTGCCACAAACATACTTCACCCTCACAGGAGAATGAAATCATGTCCATTCCTAGACCATATGGAGATCTCATGCCTGAAAGCAGTGTGAAACATCTCTTGACACAGCTTGGGAGTTGTGAAGAAATCTCTTCATTCTCAAAGCACACTCAATAGAAGCAATGACATTAGTTAACTTGAAGAGTCTAAAAGAATGTAACTTAAAATGCTATAAAGTTAAAGTTAGAAAAGTATAATATCCATAGAGTTTAGGCACCTGACAGTGAAAAGAAATAGTAAAGATATTGATGTTATAAAAATCATGTTACCTAAAGTTTTATATTAATATTTAAAATGTAATAATCAATGTAATATAGCAAACTGTCCACTTAGAACTTCAACCAAGTTCCACTTTTGTCATTGATTTCAGCTTGACTATTCCACAAAATATTTTCCTGACCAGGGAATGTGACTAGAGGTCTAAGCTTGACAGACAGCTATACAAGGATAAAATAGCATTCCCTTATTTCCCGACTCAATGTGCAAATTTTACAAAATTGATGCAAGGTTTATTTTCTCTAGATTTAGTTGGGAAAGTCACATACCAGGTCAAGTTAAAAATAAGATATTGAAATATAGTCTGTTGTTTCTTTTAAAAGAGTTAAATAACGTTTTGTTGTCACTTAATGAAGAAACCACATAAGCTATCAAATAGTTTCATTATAATTTGATAAAGCAGTTACATTAAATCCATAATTTATTTTACTAAAGTTTGCCTACAGAGTTCCTATTGTAGGGTAAGCAAAAAAGTGTACTTGTTTCTTTAATCCCTTCCTTAATAAACTTGGATAGTACATGTTTCATGCCTCAGAGACTTTTACAATAGATACCCCATTACTGTAAACTGCAAATAATATGTTTTCTTCATTACAATATTTAGTCTATGCAACCATATGCTGTTCTATCTATATTTCTGGAAGCCAGGGCAAATACTATATAGGAAGGCATATTTATAAGGAATATTTACGATGGAATAACTATTTTGGTCAATATGATAATAAGTATATGATATTCCTAGTGTGTTTTAGAAAAACAAGGAAAGGTGTTGGCAGGTTGGTTAGTGCTGGGAAAAGTCAAGTCATATTGCTGTAATTAAAGGACCTTGGCTTAATAAAATGACTGCAACTATTGCTGTAAATGCTAACATCTCATTGATTTTCAAAAGCTAAAATGAAGTTCTGCTTTTTACTTTAATCCATCTCATTTACTATGGCTAATACACAAGATGTGAAAATGAGAAATAATTCTACCAGTGTAATGCTACTTTTATATATATGGACTGAAATCTGTTCCCTCCATTAAGATATTGTCTCAGATTTTTTAAGAGGACAAAAATCATAGGTTTTAATATGTAGAATAAATAGGCTTTTTAGAGGAATACATTAGCATACTTCATATGTGAAACATCCAAAAATAAAAGAAAACAAAGATTGAAGTTATTTGGAACGCTTTACGTGTCATCTGATCTTTGCATCCCTTTCAGAATTAAATATTAGTCAGGCTACACAGATTAGTTGAAAACAATACTTGGAAACTTGTGTCCCTGCCTACACCTTAAGACTGCAATTACTATTTCTTTCATCAACAAAATACAAATCAAACAAATGATTCAGTTGTTTACCACAATTGCTTGGTAGATATTTTAGTGTAGCCAACCTTCATAGATAAGATGGAAATACTTTTATTGTTTTTACACAAATTATATCCCTCTTGATTTTGTTTTCATTAATAGGTAAAACACAGATGTATGGTGTGTAACTGGAGACAATCTCCTGGCATTACTTATCACTGATGGCTTATCTCATCAAATAATAGTTATTAAGAAACTTACTTGAGAACCAAGGCTATTATAATGTCATATTCTTACAGGTCACAAATGGCATTATAGAGGGATTCTTGTAAACATTTGTTAAGTTACTTCAAATGCAAAACAAACAAGGCTGTTCATTTAGGAAGTTTTAAAAGACATTGTCCTTTCTTTTATTAAAAATAAAGAAAATAGGTGCTTACATGTGAATGTCTTAAAATGAGATGGTTGTCCCATTAAAGGCATTGGTTGACTGCTGGATACCAATGTGAATGATCACATCTGCCTTCTGTAAAAGAAATCTGGCTGTTGTCATTTTCACTGAGATGGTTGGTAGCATTTTCGAGTCTAGATGGCATGGATAAGTTGTACCTATAACAACCATGGGAAGGATGAAAAGGGGAACTGAGTGTTTCTTGGGCAATGAGATTTGGTTGGAAAATGTTTCCAGGATTCTGTAATCCATATAACATTTGATTGGCAGAATGAGATGCTTGTAGACACTGCCCATTGCAGTCTTCATGTAAGCCACTATTTGAATTGATGATGCCCCTGGAGGATACCATGGGCACTTCCATCATGAATCGGGGTAAAGACTGAGAACTGTTGAAGCTTGGTAGCCTTTCAGAAGTAGGTAAGACAAAAGGTTGTGGTCGCCAAAAATTAGTTGAACAAATCTTGTAGCAGAAGGGGAGGTTTAGATTTTGCAGGTATGTGTCTGAATAGGTCATTCCAAAGGAGCTCGGGGGTATGTGAAATGAAGGTGTAGGTGGAGAACACGAAGGAGAAAGTAAGGTGTTCAAAGGAGAGGGAGCTCCTCCACTAGAGGTGGCTGGAGATGAGCCACTGCTTCCTCCTGTGAAAGAAGAATCAGTCAGTGAATAATGAACCTGATTTTCCTGGTGAACCAGTAATCATATCTATTTATTGCCCTCTCTGCGCCATTCTTGGAGTGGTTTTCTTTGCATGTTCACAGTTCTTTCAGCTTGGGAAAAATATTTTTGTCCCTTCGACTAACTCTGAATAAGGTAGCTCCATTATTGGCAGTCCTGCTACTGCAACATTAGTACAGTGCATCGCACACTGAGCATTCACTATACTCCAGACCTTGACATTTTACCCAACAGTTAGTGAAGCCCCATATGTAACTCAACCAATAACATATTACGAACAAAAATTAACCTTTTGTTTTTTAAACTGCAAGTTAAACAAAATAATTTGTTGTTTGGGATTTTACAGATCTTTTCAGTGTAAAAATCATGTAAATATGAAAATAATTTTATTGATGAAAAAATTAACAATCATTAACATTTTGTCTTATGTGAAAATCATAGATTTGGAGATTTCCATGGTTCTTTTCTATGAAGAATTGAAGGCAGTATTTCAAATTTAGAAACATCAAGCTGAGAAGGAAAGTGTTTACTTTATGACATCCAAAGTCTTTTATTGTTTAAAACAGTGGTTCTCAAGCTGTGAGTTGTGCCCATTTGGTAGAAACTTATCAGATATTCACATTATGATTCACAACAGTCACAAAGTTACAGTTATGAAGTGGCAATGAAATAATTTTATTGTTGGGGGTCACCACGGCATGAGGAACTGTATTAAAGGATTGAAAATTAGAAAGGTTAAGAACCACTGGTTTAACAGATAATAAAATTATGGGCACAAACCTAGCCTTTGAACTTTATTTTTATAAATGTTTTAATTCAATCAATTATGTTTGACCATACTTGATGAAGTTGGGAGGTTTTATTGATAATTTTGTTATTTTTCTTCAGTGTATGTAAAGACAAATACACACTAATATTTTATCAGCAGAGTGACAGATATCTGTAATAAAACAATCAAAAGTTATTTTAAAAATGATTGCTCCTGTCCCATATAAGTGCACTCTTAACACTGTAAATGATGAAATTAACTATTTAAAGTGATCAATGAATGGTCACTTTTGTCTTTTTTGAAATTAGGTCATTTGGATATTTTAAAAGTATGTTGCCTAATGCTGTCAGTTGAATTATGCTAGTAAAACAACTGTTCATAGTCTCCTGTGCAATGCCCTAAAGCACATCATTTCAAAAAATGATTATACTTCATTTCTTCACATTGCAATTACTTGTTATGGCACCATGTAAAACTTAGGTGTAATGTTGATGTCTTGCTCCATAAAAATAATGATAAGGAAATGTCCAAAGACAAGCAACTTTAAAGGGGGAAAGAAGAATGGAAAAAGTTTTATGTTATTTACAAACAAAATATTCTATTTATAGTTCACTATTTCAGAAATAAAGCAATGGATTTTTCACTGAAACACATGCATAATCCAACTATGATGATGATGATGCATTCATCAGGCAATGTACTACCTGAGAAGAAACACATTACAAATATTTTTAAAGATTTATGGCAATTAAATTGGTTGTGATGCATAAGGGCAAGTACTGTATGGTTTCACTCATATGTGAACCGTAAAAGGCGGCCTTATGACAACTGAGAACATACTAATGGCTACCAGATACTGAAGGAAATGCAGGTTAACTGGGGTTGGAGAAATGCCAAATCAGTGGCTTTCAAGTTATAGTGAGACACAAGCAAGAAGTTCATCTGTATTACTGCATGGTAGGAAAACTATAGTTACCAATAATATGTTATACTTTTGAAAACACTATGGTGGATTTTGAAAGTTTTCACCATATAAAGGTAACAAACGCTTGAGGAGATAAATGTAACTGAATGAGTGTAAACATTTTTAATGCATAAGTGAATAAAAACATCACATGGTACATGATGGATACACTCCATTTTATGTGTAAGTAAAAGAGTATTTAAAAATATTTTTAAAAGTCGACAAATTGCACCACATCCATGCTATATTTAGTTCATTTTGTGTTTTTGCATGCTGACAGTTCCTTTCTTGGCTTATTAATCATAATTTCTTAATTATTACTTTCTGTTTGTAGTGTTCATCTTTCACTTTCAGTTTCCCTTCAGGTAGTGATATACCACACCCTGTATAAGAATTTGTAATCTTATACTCGCATTTATTTCTTTCCAACTCCTCTATCATTCTCATTATCATTTTACATTACATGCTATAAATTCTACAATATGATGTTACCTTGTATTGTATGATCAATGACTTTTAAATAATGTGAAAATAAGAGCAAAGCATACATGACAATAAACTAGATGTTATCATTTAGGGTTCTTTTTCATATTTTTTATATTTACTTCTCATGCAGTAAGAAGGTAAATTAGAACTAAGTAAAGGTTAAACAAATGAAATCATTCAGTATATGATAAAGATAAACAAAAAATAACCCATACAGCTAATATATTTCTAAGTTAGGCCACAAATGGGCCAGAGACACAATAGATTCTTTATATAAAAGAATGAGATACTGTGAAATCCATGCATGATGTCATGATAAGACAGTAAGATAATTCAATATGCTAGATAAGCAATACATCCACCAGCAACATAACTTTATTATCTCCTGTAGGTGTCAGTTTTTCTGTTTTTCCTTCTTACTTTCCCACATAGTAAATACATATTGGTTGTGAACACATATTTTTCTAGCATACACATATCTCTTTGTGTAGTATTCGGTACAAGAATACAACTGCTGTTACTGAGTTAATATGTAAAAATAAAGCCAAAAGTTAATGGTTTCCTTACTTTGTGTGTCTGCAACAAAGGATTTAAAATCCATAGTGAAAGAAGGCCTCCATGGGTAAGTCTCTAAAAACCCATCCAGTATGCCCCTAAAAAAAGATAGTTATTTTCAGCAACTCCAAAAAACACTTAGTGAATATAATGATTCATATAAACCTGTCCTATTTTATGAGCAATCATCTGAACTATTATTTTCACTCATAGGTAGGATCTGAGTACATTTCTGTAAATTCCACAAGTCTATACTACACAATATCTTAACCCTGGCCAGGAGGTACAGTAGAAAAAGTCATGGCTTGGGATACACACACACAGTTTCTTTTCCTGCCACCTGCTATCCATAAAAGTGTAAGCTTCTGAGTGTGTCCTCCACAGTTATTTTATCTATAATAATCAACACCTATTCACAGTTATATTATCTATAATACTCATTAAAGAGCTACTCTGTATGATTGCAATTCTATTTAGCTATGATCTCTAGTAATTATTTAAGGGGCTACACATTTATTAAATTAGAATGCAGTTTTACATACCTGTTTCTCCCAGGATCTCTAAATCCTTTGGCAAAAGGATTCCTCTCTATTTTCAGTTTGGTAATCTATGAATTCAAAAGAAAGACATAGAGAAAAGTCCAGTCTATGTTTGCAGCAACAATGCTGCCATTATAATGTGGAAATAAATGCGAGCAGACAGCTAAGTCAAATTTAAGATGATTGTCTCCTTTGCCTACTGGTTCCTTCTGCTGTGATCTCCTGTTTAGCAAAAGAACCACACAACTTTCTATCAAATGTCACTTGATAAAGAAGTAAAACCATGACTTTTTTCCCCTCCACAGTTTAAAACATAAACCATACAATGCTGTCCCATATTCTATCCCAATACACCACTGGGCCACTCCCACATCCCGGATTCTCGACTGCTTTACCTGCTGGTTTTGGTAAGCTGTCACAGTAGTGAACTCAGTTTCTTTAAAGGAGAATGTTTTGACTCTTTCAGTAGGAAGGGATTGAATCAAGGACAGGTCAATCCCACTGTCCTGCTCCATCACGTGCACACGGGGTTTGTACTTATGCATGGACTGCAAAATGATCTAAGAAAGAAATGGTTAGATGCCATCTGAAACACCCACTTCTCCCCAACATCACTCCCTGTTTATGATAACCCCCAATGAAGACATACACCCCAAAAAACTTAGATGACAGTATGCAGGCAGGCTCAGATAACCACAAATCAGGAGTTTGTTGAGAGTTTTGATCCCCTCCTTGCTGAAGGCTTTCCAGAGGAAGGCACCACAGCAATACTGACACCATGTAGCAAATTTCATAGCCAGATTGGGGCCTTTCCTGCTTCCAAATGGGGATGACCATATGATTTGGACATGTCATGAGTACCTGATCATCTGATATAAATTCTCTGGGCAGTAACTGATGGTCCCAAATGTGGCCAGAAACCTGATATTCCCCACCTCCTAATCCTGGTAGTTTCCTTCTCTCCTTTTGTGGCTGGCACAAGACTAGGTTGGCAGGGCCTAGGCAGGAGTGTACCTAGGGAGAAGCCTCAAGATCCAGGAAACCTGAAAATAAGCAGGAACTGACTCCCATGGCAGCAAGTTGTGGACATTTACAGTCTGGATTCTCATTTGCTGCCTTGCATCCTCCCACCAAACCGTATCAAAGACACCCCTGAAACTGATGTGTGAACTCCAGGAAAGGCAAAAGACCGCAGTGTTGCTGAGGAAGCCAGGATGCCTGACAGTCCTATGAAGTGTTCCCTCCCACTCTCAACTACAGGACGCTCTCTGTAGCTTAAACTGGTCTCCTTTTTGGGGTCTTTGGGCCCTTGAACTCCCTGCAGTCATTTCCAGAGTCTGGCACTCTTTGGTGGCAGAGCTTCAAGGAGCCCTTTGTGGTCTCTGACTTATAAATCCGGGAGCTTGGTTCCCAAAACATTCAACACTTACAAAGAAGAATGATCTCTGTGAAGTTAATTTTATTGTAAAGGATAAAGTATTGGAAAGAATTATGTTGAGACTCTAGAAAGAAAATAAAAGGAAAACAAAAAGATTTTAAAAATTCCCCAGAAGTAGCTTTGTTAATAAAAGACCTATTTTATATAATTATATATAATATATAATTTATATATTACAGATAACCTAACAAACCAAAGAAACTTTATCCTAAAGAGATCTTTGAATAACTATAACTAGAATGTCAGTGATGTTACTGTTAAGTAATCGAATAGTATGAAGAACTCTGACTGTAATTGACATAACTATGGTATATCCATTGCTTTGGGGTTTGAAAATGTGTTAGGTAATCTCAACCAATAGTGTGGTTCATCAATCAAATAAAAATCAACTTCAAGTAAAAAAAAAAAAAAAGAAAGAAAGAAAAATGTACTACCTCTGGCCAGATTCTTGGCACCTACCTCTTCCAGGAGAAAGATTGTGCTCACTTACATGGCCCTTGTCATCCATCTCGTTGTTGGTAAGTTTCACTCGATCAAAGGAGATGATTTGACTCATCCAGGTTTCACCAGAGCAAGGGGAGTCCGGGTGGATGTACAATCTGGGAGTGATGCCCGAATGGTCTGTATTCCCAGCTACCATCCACTGTGAGCTGTGATACACATACCTGAGGGAATAAAACACGGCAGGGTGTGGCTTTAGGCTCAGCCAGCACAAAGTCAAGGGATTAGAGGCTTCAGAGTTCTCCACCTAAGAGCCTCATCAAAGATTAAAACGTTTACTCCAAAGACTAGCAATTAAACAGAAGATCCAACTTCATCTTCAAAGGAAACAAACAAACGGTAAACAAGCATATGTCACCAAATGCAATGAAGTGTCCAGTGTCCGGATGAGTAAAAACAGCATGGGATATGTGAGTCTGATATTTCCTCACAGAAACTGGAACAGAAATCAGTTTGATTCATTTTCCCCACTGCAGCGATGCCTAAAAAAATTCACAAATGACAAGCAAGCAAGAAGCACGGGGAACGAAACAGAAGGCTAAGTAGTATGTCTGTTTAGCCCTTGTTTAATAGTTTCAGTGAAAGCCCTTTCTTGCTACGAACCCCTGCACACCAGAAAACTCCAAAGGAACTCCTCCCCGCGCTGCCTCCGGGCTGGTTTTCCGAACTGTTTCCGATTTCAAACTGACGGTTTACTCAGCGTTCCCCCAAACAGCCTCAGTGCAACGAGAAAGGCAAGCGGCTGCTTCTCTATCTAGGCCGGTTGAAGAGGTTCCAACCACTAGTGCGCTGTACTTTCTTGCCTTGGGAAGCAGCTATGGGTACTTGATCTGTTCTTCCCTAGCAGGCACCATAGACACCCCTGGGTTGCTTGCATGCGGCTCACTTTGGACTGCTTTCTCAGCACCCTCCCCTTCACTTCCAGAGTTCCCAGTAAAAGCATCAGCAGGGCAGTGCTTCTGGGCTTATAGCTCAAAAGGTTCTCATCTTTAGAATAATTTGTGTGCCTTTAGGGCAGCCTTCTCAAGGTCTTTGAGAAAAAAAAAAGAATAAAAGAATCCTAGCACTGTCTGAATCTGGCTATTTCTTCAGGCATACATCTAAAAAAGGGACACCATATGGGCAAAAAAACAGCCCTGACCCTAGGATCCTGCCACTAGATTTGGGCAAATCATGACATCATTTGTGAACCTGCCCAGATTACAGCCTATTCCCAGAAGCCACCTGAAACCTAAGGCATGTCTCTCTAATTTTTTTTTCAAACTTCTTGCCCGAGGATGCCAAGCATCCACACTTTTCTCATCTAAGGCACAAACAGTGGGTAGGCTTAGGGTGCAATAAGGAGTCCCTTGACACAAACTTCCTTGAAGAGGGAGTAGGAAAGACCTACTCTTCCTTCACTTGAACTCAGATTCAAATGAGAAAATTCAGCTATCTGAGTCCAAGGATGAGACATCCTATCTCCTCACCAGGCATACTTTTATTCAGTTCCTGCTCTCAGGTGTCAGGCTGCAGCACTGATGCTCTGAATCTGTGTCTTCATCCTGGGGACCATATCTACCAAGTTACCTATATCGTTTGGAATCCACTGGTACCACATCCAAAATCACATAGTATTGCTTCACTGGGTCCATCCCTTTCACCTTGATCCGAACAGAAGGAAACATACGCCTGTGGGGAAAAAAAAATAGGGGTTTGAATGGGAAATAGAACCTGACGTAGGAGATATTAGAGATGCTTTGAAGGAAGATGATTTATGAACAAATATAGTACTCTTTCTCTTCCTTTTCCATGACATGTTCAAGAAGTGGCCTTTGTTATGAAAGATGTTGATTTAAAAGTCCAATATTTCCTAGTGGTGCAGACTATCTTAATGAAAAGCCCTCACCCATGACCTCCCACATGACATTCAAAATCATAAGAGAGCAAGTAGGACAGGGAAAGCTTCGCTCCTTTCCTGCACTTTTAGTAGAAGAAGGATATGTGAGGGAGATTTGCAAGTGTTGAAATTGGGAAGACTAATTAGGAGGCTGTCCCACGCCAGATGGAAAGGGCGCTTTCCAGTGTTACGAGCCAGGGATGGTATGCTGGAGGACAGTGGATGGGAACTGTCTGCTGCTATTTGCTAAGCTTGAACTGAGTGGCTGGTTACAGCGGTAAAAAGTTGGAGACACATCTGACCCTTGCCTGTCTGTGCAGGTCTAGATTTTTGCATACAGTGCAAAGGCAGGAGTTGAAATAGTGAGTCCTTGGAGTAAGGATGTATCAGAAAATATGAATAGAGCATTTAATGCAGCTAGGTACTTCCCAGAGCAACAGACTGAGTAGTCTGTGGCTTTCTAAGGTCTGCCAAAGAGTGGGGAGAGGGAGGAGTTTCACGTTACAAAACTGGATTCTCCTCCTTAAGTGCCTACTGTGTGTGATTCAGCGAAATCACTGCCCCAGGCGAACCTGCCGGCCTTGGTAATGATCATCTCAGTCCCAATGTCGTGGAATCTTTTCCATAGATCGGATCCCTGAAGCTCCACTTGGATAATATTTTTTTCTTGCACACTTTCCTGGCCGTTGCCCTCGCCGCCAGAGCAGTCCGATAAAGCAGATTTTGAAGATTCCGCCTTGGGTCGTTTTTCTGCTAGACATGGAGTTGGAGAGTTTGGCAGGCTGCACACATCCTTTTGTTAGGAGACTATCTTTGAACTGATAGACCTAGTCCTTCCCCCCAGAAACTCCAGAGTCTGATGCATAAGTTCCCCCACAAAACCCTTTGTGGTTTCTGAATAGAGAGAGGGGACCAAATTGCATCCCAAGAAAAGTGGGACCCTTAAAATTCTCTCACCCCTAACCTTCCATGAGCTGAATCCGAAGCTAGATTTTCTTGGGAATTTGGGGAGCACCCTGCTTCCTACTGAGAGGAACAGCCAGGTCTGGCTCTTAGGACGTTGTAAGGGGTGTGTGACTCACTCCTCTAAAAGTAAACGGGGACCCTCCTTTTCATTGCAAACAAACCACGGCATTTTCCAGTGCGATTCAGACGCTCTGAAATTTGTACTCAAGTCAGGTGGCTAACGGTGTTCCGCAATCCACAACCTGACCTGCAGGGCTGAGCCAGGACATCCTTGCCACAGCGCAGCGAACCAGGCGAAGAAGATCCAATCCAGCCAGCGCGGATGAAGCGCTCTCGGGTGAAGCGCTCAGGGTGAGCGGGCTGCTTCAGTGTACTCACCCGGCTGCTCACAGTCTCCAGAAGCGGTGCTGGGTACCTCCTCCTCTTTCTGTATGCACTGTTCGCCCTGAAGTTCAGGCTGCATCTCCTCTCTTGAGTCTTGAGATTTTCTTTTGCTGGGTCTCCCCATCAAGGCCTCCACCGAGAAGGCGTGCGCTCGAGAGCTCAGAGCCATCCCTGGAGGGGAAGAAGTGATTGTGCACTGCAAAGTTTCAACCTGAGCTGGGTTAGGGAGGGAGGGGGAGAGGGAGGGCGCAGATGAGAGGCAAGGGAGGAAAAGCTCACAGAAAAGAAGTCTTAAATCTGAAAACCAATTTTTGGATCCGCACTATAACAGAAAAAAATCCCCCTCTGTTATATATGAATATATATTTATTTAATTAGACAAAATAAAAGAGAAGGAAGATTAAACGAGTCAAAATCCTACGAGGTGTGGTCTTCATTCCTTTTTAGTTTTCTTCCGTCTCAGTGGACGTGTGCGTACCATCAGTCCTCAAATCCTTGATTCTGGGACCTGCCAGATCCCAAAATTTGGCAAATGCTGACCCTTTAGGGAACAGACCTGCCACCAATGGCGGCTCACGCCAAAGCGATTGGGAGATACGGTTGCATCCAACTGAGTGAATACCCAGCCGGTCACAACCGCCACTGTTTGTTTTGGAAGCTGTTGAAACGTAAAAAAAAAAAAAAGCTGTGAGTGACACTTTAGAGTCTGGTAGGGAGGAGAGAATGGGGGTTGGTCGGAATGGGGCTCCATATAGGCGGGAGGAAAGAAGAGAAGGAGACACAAGGTTACTGTTTTACATTAAATTGTAAAACGCTAAGATATGTGAAATAATTGCCCACGAGGGGCCACTTTTCCAAGAAAGAGCAAATATTACTTAACCAGACTCAGATAAATATATCTAGGATTTTTTTTTTGCTCTCCAGTGACACCACTGGAGACACAGAAGAGAGTGCAAGCTTTCTTAGCTATGTAGTTAGGGCCTGCAGCTGGCAGTGTAGGTAGAAGTGCCCACAGAACCTCCTTTTATTAGTGTGGGGGGAAGGGCTCAAGAGTATCCAAAACACCACAATCAAAGATTAGAGCCAATCTGTGCCTTCAAGTCCTGCCTCTGCAGAACCTACATACCCTCCCCCCATATCCTCTTCAAATTCACACAACTAATCTGAAAACACAGTGGAAGGACTAGAGAGTTACCAGTAGCACAGGGAGTCTTTGCTCCCAACAATGTGGTGAAAAATTAAAGTGCTGAGCTATTAAGTAATTGGTTTTAGTGCCTTCTGAAATATCTTCCTGACTTGGGCTTTGCTTTTCCTTAAAGTGAATAACAACATTATGTCCAGAAGAGCCTATCATTATCATTTCCAAGGAATACTTTTGTCTACAAATGTGACATGTTTGCTTTTGTGGCTGTCACTTGAACACTCACTCACTTTTCAACAGAAGTAGGGAATCAGGCATTCTTGGACTCTTGCAAACCAAATCTAAGCTGGTGACATTTGTACATTTTAAGAAATGTTCTTCTGTTCTCCTTTGATGTGTTTAGTCAAAAATCTTTCAAAGTCAATTCAAATCCAGTAACAATGGAATGAAATTAGAATTAGCTTATAATATCTCAATTGCCAGTTTAAGAATGAAAGACCTTCACAGAATTTCAATTTCAACTGTTGAACTGCAAGCTTAGATTTTCCATGGGATAATTGTTAAAGTATTGGTGGGTTATTCAGTCATGGGGAGGACAGCTTTAGGCAACTGAGTATAGGTTAAAGTATTTTAATGATGTTGGATGCCATGGCAAAAACTTCAGCATTCAAACTACAAGGAGAACATTCTTCCTCATATATACCATTATATGTTCTTATCTAAAAGACACAGTTCAGAAACAGAAAAGTCAAGAGTTTATTGATTTATTGGTTAATTTAAGTCTGCTAACAGCCATACAGCATGTGAATTATAGTCTCCCCTTCTGAGAATTTTCCTGCTTTGCAACCTGACTCATTTTATCACATTGCCTTGTATAGCAAGGGGAAACTTTGCTTAGTAGAGGTTCTGAAGAGATCTCTACAAAAGTTAGGTAAAGGATGTTTGTTACAATGTCAGCTCTAGTATTTCACACTGTCTACCATGATATGATTTTCTTTAACCAAGGAAATAGCATATCTTGGCATATAAATTCCTGTATTACAAGAAATGTCTTCCTTAATATTTATTATATGCATGCAATTTAGTCTTCCAGAACTTTCTTATTCGTGTAACCTATACCCTTCTTATTCCCATTTTAGTAATTATCTGATGATATTACACTGTGAAAAAATGTAGCTCCCTTCTTGCTCAAGTTTGCTGGGCTAAAGTGCAAGTAATTCTTGTTTCCTTGTATTTACAAGGATCAAGCATGTCAGGACCAGCTTTGCAATCTGCTCAGTTGCTCACGATCAGAGCTGCTGGGTACTGAAGGGTGTGAGGGACAATTCACTATGTATGCCCTATCTATACCCAGAAGTCTCCTTTCTGTAAACTCGAGGTTTAATTCAGAAACACATAAGGGTTCTGCAGTACTTACTAAAACTTTGATACCAAACTTATATATGGAGATATTTTAATGTCCACTCTTCATTTGGAGATAATTATTTCAAATATATATGTGATGCATATGTCTGTCTGTGTATTTTCATACAAATACTATATAATAAAATGAGAACTTGGAGCCTGACTGGACACCATTAGCAGGAGCACAAGCAACTTCATGATGGAGATTGTTTCCTTCAATTCTTTCTCTCCTTTGATTTTCACAAGATTATGATGGTTTATGTAATTAAAGCACTGCAGAATGAGAATCAGAAGCAAGTTCTTCTTCCTTATGATTTTTTTTTTTAGATCTAGAATAAACCCTAATGAAAGAACAGCCAAGAATTGACAGATATGGGTTGTGTCCTCAGATCATTTGAGTACCCAAATTTAACATTTCTTGAACTTTCTCAGTTACATGAAACAGGAAATCATCCTTGTTTGCTTAAGTGAATTTTGGAATGAATTTTCATAACTTATAGACAGAAGAAATCCTGAAAAAATACATTCACGTTGACAATGGAAGACTACCTTGCTACCTAAGTCTTCCCTTCCTCTTTCTTCTTTTACAACAAAAACTGTTTTATGGATAAGGAAATCATGAACTATTGAATCTCTGGTACTGAAGGAAGTCTTACAGCCAGTGTTTACCCGTCCACTGGGGCATGGCCTCTTATACTAAATAAGCCCACGTAGAGCATGGGTCTGCTCTCTTTCCAGTTGCTGGATTCGGTTTCTGTTCTCCATTGAAGCAGAGGATTCTGATTTGTGAGTTTACCCCTAAATAAATAACCATCTATTTCTCAATTCTGAGCTAGTGTGGGATTTCTTTTAAGCATCCATCCACATTCTGAAGATTGCAAACCTCCAATACAAACTAGAATCGTAGATGAGTAGTCTGAGTTCCTACATGATCTCCCAGAAATATGATAACGAATAGGGATAGAGCTGAAGCATTAAGAAGACAGACTTTGGGTTCACATTTATTTAATTCAAATTCTGACTGTACTACCTTTTGAAATCTTTACTTACAGAAATCCTTTGGTTGGCATTAAACTTCCCTTATTATTTCTACCTATAATACTGTCATCATAGACCATGATTCTATAAGACAATAGATCTATCAAAAGGTCAAGTAAAATAATTTCTACAAAAACTTAGCACAGTGCCTAAATCAGGGTTCACAGCTGTGTTCACCATTAAAGAGATAAGAAAATTTAATTTCAAGAATGTGTTAATAGTTGTATCAGCTATACATCTGTAAATTGAATCCACATCTTAGAAGAACATTCAGGCCAATGTTAAAACCACCAACTTTTCTTTAAATCTTACATCAGATTCAAAAGGTCAACTGTGTTAGGACTAATTGCTCTTAAATTGTGAACTTTTAAAATAATTAAAATCAATGAATGAAACCAAAATGTTACATTTGGGTTTCAAAAATCCATGAAAATATGTCCATGAGAACACATAGTTTGACTTTATTAGCTTTGCTTTTATAATAATATTTTTGGTATTGTATCAGTGTAATGAAAGTGAATATTCTCACATAATTAGATGGATTTGTAAATGATAAGCCAGTAACATATAACTGTGTTCTTACTCCAGGGATTTGAGGAAATTGCCCTAACAAATATTAAATAAATTCTCACAGTGGATCCTTCAATTTCTGGATTGCATTAATTTGGCATGATCTCTCAAGAACTTCTGTGAGCATATTATCTAACAATTGAGTTAGGCTAGGATATGAGTTATGCATGGAAAACATTGTCACCATTGTTCCTAGAGAGAGTTAGAGAACAAAGAGAAGGGAGATAAATTCTTACCTTTACTAGTTTTGTTCTTCTCAAGGGGAGGAATGGAAACTTAACTGAAGGAAAAGTTCTTTTGCTCAATTTAATTATGTTTTATTCCTATCAAATACTGAAGGTCTTCTTATGATAATAAGACACCAGGCTTAGGCTCATATTCCTTATACTCAAAGTCATATAACTCTTTTTCCACTTAACTCGTGACTTAAAGTTACTAGATTTGTCTCAGTTTCTTGTTAGCAATTTTGCCCTCAGAACTCTAAGGATAATTTTGTCCTTGAATAATTTCGGACAAAGTCAATGAATTATAGAAAAGAAGAAAATGAATGCACAGGTGCTCCTATTATATGGTGACCTGGGTAGCGGCAAGATGTATCAACTTCTTCAGGAGTAGGCATGTTGTACATAATTAATATCTCTGTGTCTGACATCTTTCAATCTTCACTCATGAAAACATCAAGCTTCAATAAAATCTATACTTTTTAAGTTACCACTCTGTTGCTCTATTGGCACTATTACAGTAATATGTACTGATGGTGTATATGTTTCAAAACATCATCATGTATTCCACAAATATGTACAACTATTTTATTATTACAATATTGGAGTGTGAAGTGAAAGCTTAGGTCTTAATATGTGCAGGGCCCTGTGTTCAATCCACAGCTCCTAAGTAAACAAACAAACCAACAAAATTGCAAGAGTATAAAAAGTATGACCAGCATAGGTCACTTGACAAGCAATATACCAAGTTTATTCCAATAATGAATTATTGGAAGATACTGTGAAGAATCATTTCACTTCTCTAAAGCTAGGGGAAAATGTGCTTTTATAATTCTGATCCACATACCTTTTCAACAAACGATTTTTATATGCAAGCAACACAGTCCAAACCCTGACTCTAAGTCAGTGGTTCATCTTCCTCTAACTTTGTCTAATCTAAACATGCATGAACCTGACCTGCCCCAAAGAAGAAAAGCTTCACACCATAGGCTGTAGTCCACCAAATCTTAGTCCTTTGTCATCTCTACAACTCTCCTTAGGTATTCTAGTATATTCTCACTCTTTAATTTATTACTCTGCTCCATCATGCTCAGGGCAAGTGAATAAATTGTAAATGGATTCCCTCTGTATTTCAATGATGATCTTTACTAGATCAGTGCTCAGCAATATCTAGCACCTACAAAGGTAGTAGGATGAAGTTTTTCCTCTAAGTCTGTCAAAATATTAAATATAGGTAGACATCTACAGTGGCTATGCTTAGCTCCAAAACTATGCTTACTTTTATCCACTGTCTTCCTTTACTAGGATTTTACCCAACTAGAGAAAAAGTTGTTTCTGCTTGAAGTAAATGTTCATCGAGTCAGAATATCCTAGGTACCAAACATACCAGTAATAAAGCAATAAAGGGAAATATGGAGACTTGTATTAGAGGAACCACTGGGAAAAAAAGCATGAACATACTCTTTGTAGTTACAATATTTAAATTCCTACATAAGAAGAGGAAGGAAGAACAAAACTGATGGCTATGTGTGTTAGCAAATAGAATGCCAGCACTGAAACCTTTGTGCTACAAGATATGCCCTGAAAACACTTCACTCTGATTATTGCTGACTTAGAATAGTTTTTTAAAAAATTACCTTAGTATATCATCTCAGTAAAACGACTGCCACTTCTCGAATCTCTGCCTTTGTGTCTCCAGCCTAACATGTGACTCACATGACATTACCAAAAAGATTGATAGATAGTTGGAACATTTGATTATATATTTGATGGTAGTGTATCCATAATTGTTTAAATCATGTTTGCATATTGCTCATGGAGGGTGATGGCTTTTAATTTTTCAATACAGTAATGCAAATGATACTTAGGTAAATAGTTGGATTACAGGATTCAGTTGTGCTAGTATTTTAGTAAACATTAAAGCAATTGGTATCAATATTCACAACTGAGTTCAGATTAGTGCTTCTAATCTATTTTATCACATGGACAAGTATTTTGAAAATGTCAGCTTGAATTAATGGCTGCTCAATATTTTATATCTTGGCTGCTAAGTGTCATTTTTCTTTGTCTATTTTATTTTTCCCCTTTTATTTAAATTAAGTTTTCTTTTACAATATACCCTAATTACAGTTTCCCCTTCCTCTTTTCCTCCCCATTCCTCTTCCATCCCTCCCATCCAGAGCCACTTTCTTTCTATCATTAGAAAAGAATGGGCTTCTAAGAGATAAAAACAAAACATAACAAAATAAATTAGAATAAGATGAGACAAAGACCATCACATTGAAGTGGGACAAGGCAAACCAACAGAAGGAAAAGAGTCCAAGAGAAGGCACAAGGATCAGAGACCCAGGAGTCCCATAAAATACTAAACTGAAAACTATGAATATACCTTGGAACAAACAACTCTAAATGGGATAGCTCTATCAAATCCCTCCCCTCAGAGCTCAGGGAATCCCACACAGCAGGAAGCAGAAAAAGTGTAAGAGGCAGAGGGAATGGAGGAAACAGGAGAACAAGTATATCTAAATCAACTGAACAAAACTCATGAATTCATAGAGACTGAAGCAGCAAGCAAAAGACTCGCATGGGTCTACACCAGGTCCTCTGTGTATATATCATGGCTGTTAAATTTTCAGTAATTTTGATTGATGGGCATATATATTTTCATTCCCTCCTTGTCTAACAGCCATCTCTTTGACATCCCCCTTTGTCTCCTTAACTAGAGGTTTTTTTTTCGTACGATGGATGGAGATAGAGACAGAGACCCACATTCACATCAGAGCAATGCACTGAGCTCCCAAGGTCCAGTCGAAGAGCAGAAGGTGGGAGAAGATGAGCAAGGAACTTAAGACCTTGAGGGGCTGGTCCACCCACTGAGACAGTGTGCCTGAACTAATGGGAGCTCACCAAATCCAGCTGGACTGGGACTGAATGAGCATGTGATCAAACCGGAATCTCTGAATGTGACTGCCAATGGGGGCAGACTGAGAAGCCATCAACAATGACACTAGGACCTATCTCTTCTGCATGTATTATCTTTTTGGGAACTTAGTCTATTCGGATGCACACCTTCCTAGGCCAGGAGAGGGGAGGAGGGCCTTGGACTTCCCACAGGGCAGGGCACCATGCCCTCTTTTAAGGAAGCAGCGGGAGGGAGTAGGGGGGAGCGGGAGGGGACTGGGAGAAGGGGAGGAAATGTAATTTTTTTTGAAAGGAAAAAAATAAAAGAATATGGAAAAAAGATTTAATAATGTTGTTGTTTTTAGCTATATGCACATGTGTGTATCTGTGTGTGGATACCTGCACGTGAGTGCAGGTGCCTGTGATGTCCAGAAGAGGAGGATGAATCCCATAGGGCTGAAGTCTCAGGCGGTTGAGAGGTGCCTCAGGTGGCTGCGGGGAATAGAATTCAGGCCCCTGGAAGAACAATAGTTGCTCTTAACTGCTGAGCCACTCCTCCAGCCCTGACTAGAGTATTTCTTTATGTTCTAATTTACCTTTACTTGTTTTGACAGAAGGCATAATTCTGAATAGTTATTTGAGTTTGTGTCTGTGTATTCTGTGAAAATTCTGTGAAAATCTGTAAAAAGATTTTTAATCATAATTATGAGGACATCTATAAAGTGATACAAGCATTTTCTTCAGGAATGATTTTTTTTTCTTGACAGAAGTTCTAGCTGCCTTTCATCATTATTTTGTTTTGGCTTTGTAAAAATTTTAAAGTCAGTTCAGAATGAATTTTTTTTTAATTTTATTTATTTATGTTTTATGTATGGGTGTTCTGCCTGCATGCATGCTTACAAGCCAGAAGAGGGCACCAGATCTCATTATAGATAGTTATGGACCACCTTGTGGTTGCTGGGAATTGAATTTAGAATCCCTGGAAGAACAGTCAGTGCTCTTAATTGCTGAGTCATCTCTCTAGGCTCTGAATGAAACTTTAATTTTAGTGTGATGGTGTGTTTATCTGATGCACATTTGCTGTCTTTTGTGAGAACTGTGCTGATAAATTCATGTTGCTACAGTAGAGGGAACATGAAGTACTGTCACAGGCTTGAGAGGAAAGTTTGAAGACTTCTTTTTTTTTTATCTCAAGTCTTCCAGAAGCAAGAAATCAGCCTTAAGGATACAGTACCCGCTGACAGAAAGCTCAGTGGGTCTCTACTTTCCTTCTTTTTCTCTCATCGTCCCTTTCTGCTTCTGTATGTTTGCTTTACTTTATCCCACTGTTATCTGTTCTTTCTTAAAGGTTTCTCCGTGTTTCTTTATGTCTTTTCATTTCCAGCTTTCTCTTTCTTCTTTTCCTCTGTATTGTTCTCTATCTCTCTCTCCCTTCTAGTATATTTTGTTTTTCATTTTTCCACATTTCTTTTTTTCCTGCCATTTCTATGTAACCTTTGCTCTTTCAGTAACAGGCAGAAGAGCTGAGGATGAAGGAATGCATTGTGTCAGATCTACAATAACCTCTGTAATGTCCTTTTACTATTAAGTATTTTCTATATTATCTTTTACTAATCTAAATAAAAGTGTATATGGCATGTATTCTTGTGTAGGGAAGATAGATATGTGTGTGTGGTTGTGTGTGTGTTACAACTACTGTATCTGAACTCAAGGCCTCTTGAGAGAAAACATGAACAAATAAAAGACTCTTTGACAAACTCTGACGAACTCTGCTGCCCTCTGTGGACACAAGTGAGTCCAAAGGGGCTCAGAAAAAAAAAATCCACAACCTACTGGTTCAGCAAGCCAGGGCTCTTCAGCTTGTGAAGAAGGCATAACTGCTCACAGACTTCAGCCAGGGTCACCTCTCAATATCATGCACTCAGCTATCAGTCTTTCAGGGTTAGCCACAGTTCTCACTCTTCAGTCAGGTACAAGAATCCCTTCTTACACCCAGGCTCCCGAAACTTACTTGGCATTCCTAACTTAAGGGAAGCATAATCTCCTCTGCTTCAGCGCCTTCTGTCCCAGACCAGGGGTAGGATTTTGCTGGTGCTTTAGGGATTCCCTCAACAGACAAGCTACTTCTAGTCTTCATTCATTTCGAGGAGCACTCATTCCACTTCAATCGACAGGCCAGTGATTCTCAACCTTCCCAACGCTATGACACTGTATACAGTTCCCCATGTGGTGACCCCCCCCAACATAAGACCATTTCGTTCCTACTTCAAAACTGTAACTTTGCTCCTGTTGTGCATCACAGTATAATATTTTTGGAGATACGAGGTTACCAAAGGGCTGGTGACCCACAGACTGAGAACCACTGCTCTAGGAGGTAGTGATTTCAGGATCTCTATGACACCATCAAGTCTGGCTGCAGACGAATCCTCCTAATCTGAAAGACTTGACTAATGATATCTAAGAGGGATGACAGAGCCTATAAAGAAAACTTTCGCAGAAGACACCCGAAGAAAAGAAACAGTCTGGCGAGAAAGGCGGGGGAATTTACCTGCTGGGCAAGAAGCAGTGGCGGGTCTCTGGATGCCCGTGGTGGTAATGCCAGACGAATCTCAGGCTGAGTCGTTCCACTTCAAAGATGCCTACACTAGGTCTTCTGGGAGCCCAGTGGTCACTCTGCCTAGGGTCCAGGCGCAAGTGAACTGCACAAGAGAACTTGCAGATCTTTCCAGCAGTGGGAGGAGGAAAACTTGTTACTTTCTAGAACTGACCCTGCTGTCACCTTCTTTCATGCAGTTTCAACCTGCTTTGACTCAAGGTCAGTAATGAAAGCACAATGATATGATTTCAGCCTTCAGGGCCTCGAGGGTGCTGGGAGGACATGTCTCTGTGTCTCCCCTTGCATCCTTGCCTGGCTGCGTCCTTCTCTCAGCTTTAGGCTGGCATACTTAGAGGGAAAGGTAAGGGGGAGCGGGAGTAGTGCCTCCCAAAGACTGAACAACAAGAATAAGATGTGGCTTAGCTTTAAAGTGCAATGCTTTCATTTCTATCCTAAACATGTGCAGTTATAGCTGAAAATCTCTTTCAAGCCCCCATAACTAGCAGTTTAGCAGCTTGGTAGGTGAGACCCCACTCCAGACATACTCTCTTCCTTGTTGTTTAGCAAGCAAGCAACTTAATCACGGTGAGCCCAAGAAGGTGGCCTGGTGGGGCCTGTGACCTGGAAAGTGTGGTCGCTCTTAATGTCTGTTCGGTCTTCGGGTCCCCAGAACCCACACATCCAAACCCTAAGTCTCTCTATCAATATATCTCAGCATGTTTCATTTTATTGCCGGTCAGATTTATCACCTCGGGACAGCTAAGAGAGAATCGTAAAGGACTATGGCCTGGAACTGAGTGACCCACAGTGACTTCAAATAGTTTATCCTTTAGTTGGAAAGGCTCCCCAAGAAATCAGATTCTCGTTTAGTGTAGGCTAATGGGAACACACTCGAGCTCTCTTCTATTTTTTTTTTTATACTACTGAAGCAGCACATTTTCAAGGAAGGAGGACAATTTCTGTCATTGGTCATTTGGCTGCAACACAATTGCATCCTGTGTCACCGACAGAGTAAAAGGCCTCTTGAATGAAATCCCCGAGTCCGATAATATAGGTACATGGTCCTTAGATAGGAGCAAGTGACCAAAGAGGGCTATTCGTAGCTTTACCAAGATTAGACACCGAATTGTTAGGGTGCGAGGCATGAAAGGTCTATAAATGGATGCCTGAATTCTTGACGTTTCCAATTCAGTAAGTATCCATCAAATCTAAGATGTGTCTGTGCTGTTTCCTCTGACAATAGTCAATATCTAAAGAGGAGTATAACACCTTTTAAAGTAGCTTTTCTACTTTTCCCCAAGGAGAGTATAAGGGGAACTCTGCTTCCTGTTTGACTTCTGTAAGATTTTTTTTCAGTTTGAAGATAAAACATCACTATAATAAATAAGTTTCAGCCATATTTATAGGGAACTCAGAAATAAGATGTTTGAGGACTTCCACAATTCCTAAAATGATGTGTGTGTGTGTTGTGGAGTTTGTATGTAGGAGCAAGAGATAGAGGGTGCAATGGATAAAGGAATAACATGCCTGCCTATCCTAGAGATGACGTGCATTTTGAGATACAGACAAATCTGTTTCTGGTCCTTGTTTCATGTTGGGAATTGTGTTTCCTGTCGTAATTGGAGCTATTCACTTTTGGTGATATTTAAAACGAGCCCAGCTGAGTGGAGCCAATGTTTGGTTAACCATGAAGGAAATGGCTCTTGATCAGGCAGGCAATTACCAACAGATCTGATCACTTCCCAAGCAAAATAAAGAAATTTTAACTATTTTTCTTCTGTGATATTGCACATGAAAATTATTATAAATGAAACAGTCTCTCTCTCTCTCTCTCTCTCTCTCTCTCTCGTGTGTGTGTGTGTGTGTGTGTGTGTGTGTGCGCACGCGCATGTGCCTGTCATTCTGGGAGCTTTTAAATGTCTCTTCAGTGGGTGTGCAGGAAAATGGCTTTGAACAAGTAGGTGCTGGTGGTGGATTACCCCCCCCC
>PVIU01009314.1:0-77087 GCA_004026605.1 Ondatra zibethicus
CTGGAGCCTTTCTTCTTGGCGGAACTGGCCTCTGGGCAAAGAAATGCCCATACCTCAACCACTGACAGAGATACCGAGTATCCGTAAATGGATAAAACAGAACTGTCATATCCTGCCAAGACAGGGTAAGATAGTTTTGAAAAGTTTCTTGCTCTTGAAAATGGTATGTCAGTTACTTTAGGCCTTAGCCAAAGTTGGTTGCTTCAACATTGCAAATGAGACTTTGGGTGATTGCCCAGGTAGTCAGTTGTCTCTGTCATTTGTTGCACATTTTGGAAGTTTCCCGATTACACTTCCTGTCCATTCAAGTAATATTGTTTCCCTTCTCAGATTTCTGATGGAGTTGAAGATTAAATAATGATAGTTACCTTCCTCACAGTTTAGCCAAGCTTAATTTCAATGTAATACTTAGACTCCTTAAAATAGAATGTTTATTAAAACTTTTGTTATGCATTCCTTGCTTAATATTGTTTATTGTTTGTAATTTTGCATTTGGTGTCTGTTCCTATTGTATATAGCTATGTTGGGTTTGGATTGATCTTGCTTAGACAGAAGGGGGAAATGATGGGGGAAGAGCCACTAGCCAATCACATCAAGTTGGGGTGTGGCTACTTGGACCCCAGGTAGAAAATCAAGAGAACACAGGCGTGCTCTCTCTGTGCGGTGTCCGCCAGACGGATAGGACTGCGGAGTGAGTAGCGTGAGGTCCTCCCCCTTTTCTTTCATTAAAAATACCTGTTCCTATTGAGCTGGCTTGGTTATTGATTTGTGCCGACTTAATACTTCGTGTGTGTGTGTGTGTGTGTGTGTGTGGTGCGTGTACGCGTGTGTGGATGTGGGAGTGGAGGCCAGAGGTTGATGTTGAGCATCTTCATGTCTTCCTTGACCACTCTTCACTTTACTGATGCAAGGTCCCTTGCTGAACCTGGGGTTTGTCGGTTCCAGTTGGTCTAGCTAACCAGCTTGCCTGGGGGATCTCCTGTATCTGCCACCAAGTGCTGAGATTTCAAGAGGCCATCCCACCTGCTCCTATTTTCACGTGGGTTCTGGGGATTGGAACTTTGGCCTTTGAGCTTGTACAGAAAATGTTTTATCCACTGAGCCATGTCCCTAGCTCCCAAAAATGCTTCTCAGATTTGAAAGCCATGTCCATCTCAGTTAAGCCACAGGTTAGTGTTGCAAATTTTTATCAAACAAAGACTTAACTGTGGTTCTAAGACATTTTTGTTGTTGACTTTCTTTCAGTGAGCATACTTTGCACCCAGAGCCTTGCACACGCAAGGCCAATGCTCTACCATAGAGCTACACCCCGGCTCTTTGCTCTCTTCCAACCAGTTGTGTTAGTGAGTTCACATGTTAGAGTGTAGCTTCTCTGATCCAATGTCTGTTTCTTTTAAAAATAATCAAAAGTCTGGCTAAAATCAGGCTCTGCTGTTCCAAATTGCAACACAGTTCCTGTCTCAGAGCCAAACACAGCCAGGGCACTGCCTGCCTGTGGAAGCAGGCACATATGACTCTTTCAGTCTATCTGCTGCAGCCTTCCTGATGCTCCCCTGCCCATCCAGTACTCTCCAGACCCTTGTGAGAGAACTCTTTGCGCTCACCCAGCTAGGAATATGCCTCTTGTCAGGGCAGCCTTGGCTCACAGTCTGTTCAGCCCCCTGGGGTTTCTCTTCTTCCCTACCAGCCTGAGTCACTGTCTGCAGACACGGCAAGGATGCTGATCTCTCAACATAAAGTTATTTTATATATGCATGTATGTATGTATACACACACACACACACACACACACACACACACACACACACACACACACACACACATCTCCACCTGGAGAACATGCACTTAACTTCTGAGACCCCAGTGGGTCCCACTTTTTCTCTGCTTCTCAGAAACAAGCCCTGTTCTAGCTGCCTCTTGGGTCCCTTCCCTGTTGTACACAGCTTGACATATTCATTTTCCTCATCAGTTGAGCTCAGAAAGCCTCCTCCCTGTTGGTCACCCAAGCTGCCCTAGTTGGAAGACTAAGAATGCTGAGCCCTGCAGAGACTATTGTACACATGGTAAAACTGTCAGCCCAGTTCTGGTCATCACCTTAGAGTTTTTACAGTAAAATGTCAAACTACACCAGAAGACAGGAGGAGCTGGCTCCTCATTCCCAACAAAGGCCCTCTGCAGAGGCCACACAGCACTGGAGGGAAGGGAGCCTACTTGGCCTTCCTGCCTCTTGTCCTGGCGCTGGCGGAAGCGGGGGGAGGGATGGGACCGGACAGACGGTGGACTAACTTTCACCTTCTCTTCCACTGTTTCCTGTCTGTATCTAGGGATGAGCACTGTCCTGGGCTGTAGGACTGGGAACAGCTAGGAACAATGTGAGTATCATGTTTCTAAAGTTCTTGTTAAAAATTAGTTATTACGTAGCTGGATGTGATGGTAAATGCCTGTAGTCTCAACACCCCAAAGAGGAGACAGAAGGACTGTGAGTTAGTGGCCAGTCAGAGACACAAAGTGAGACTGTATTTCACAAAAAAAAAAAGGAAGGAAGGAAAGACCACGAAGAAGAGAAAATAAACAAACAAAAACAAAAGCCCTGAAGAACTGAAGAGTAAATAAGTAAATAAAATAGAGAAAAAGAAAATAAAACATAAAAATTAGTCATGGTTGATAGATTGATATAGGAACCCCAAATCTAGGAGATATAGGACCCTGGTTCCCATTCCTTGTTCAGTGCTGTCACGTGACCATTTCGATGAGCTACCTCTGTCATCTGGGGCTGGAGGCTCATGCCTAGGTGGGTCTGGAGAGCGTGTTATATAACAGCTCACACAGTTTATGAGGCAAGTGTTTACAGATGGCATCCATGCTTGCCTATGGTTGTAAAAAACCACTCTTAAAACCTTTACAAGGCTCAGGGCACTTGTGAGAATATGTATTTTTGGGATTTTCTTCTTCTTTTTTTAGACTCACTGTGTAGTCCTGGCTGGCCTGAAACTCACTCTGTAGACCAGGCCGTGTTTGATGTAGTTCTAGGGTGCCCAAGGTGTGTGTGGGTTTACATATGAGTTTAGTCTCTCATGGTGTGGGACAGATCTGGGAGAGAGGACCACCCACAGTTGAGGACTCTCCCTGGTTGCCACATTCAAACTTGGAACTTAGGGGAGTCTGAAACCCCTCAATTTAGACCTGGCATTGTATCCTGAAGGTATATTTGTCAAGGCGAGAGCACAGGGGACATTTTATTTTTCATCCCATTAGGTTGACATACCTTTTAAATATTGAAGTATGTGCTATGTGGCTGTTTGTACTCCTGTCCTGTCCATGCTATGGTTGTCTGAACTGGGGCAGGTGTTAGGTTCTGGCCTGATCTCTGTCTCTCAGTCCAGTCCTGATAGATGTCTCCATGGTTCCCTGTCCCTCCAGATCCCTGTATTTTGCTACCACTCGGTGTCATGTCACTTCATCCTGGTTCCCAAGATGGGAGAGGGATTACAACAGGGAACCAGACCCAGTGGGTGAGGCTGAAGCTCAAGCTAAGCCACCGCTTTTGTTTGCCTTGGGATGTGGTCGGCTACGAAAGAGAAGTGCTGGTCTCTTCTGCACAGCTGCAGGGACCTGTACAAGGTGACTCCATAGGTTCTGAGGCAGGCAGTATGATGGCTACAGGGAGGTGATGGCAGTTGGAGTTTTATTGAGATGAAAATAGCCAGTGGACCATAACAGGAGAGGGAAGCACCCATTCAGGGGCAAGGGTATGCTTGGAGCTTGCCAGACTCATGCTAGAGTAAGACAGGAGGGCTGGCTAGTTCTGGTCTGCAAATGATGGGGGTCATGTGACTTTTCACCTGGGCAGGCCATGGGTGAAAGGAGAGTCCACACAGGTGCTGGGGTTGCCGCTGCAGGATTCCTTTCCCTCTAGAGTGGGAGTCTGCAGCAGAGGACAAACTGGAGTGGGCAGGCCCTGCTGATGTGCCAGCTCCTCCCATCCTGCCTTCCCTCTCAGGATCAGCAGGGCAGACCTCACAGAGGTCTGCCCCGCCACTGGACACAGTGGCCTCTCTGTGTTGTCCTCCAATAGTGCTGAAGAGGCTTTGGGTTCTGGTGGAAGAGACAGACAGGATGGGCAGAGATGCATAGAGGATGTGTTTTAGGGAGACACAGAGCTGGCCCTGAGGATAGAGAGCGACTGAGGGAAGGCTGTCAGATGTGGGGAAGGGGGCACGACTCAGGGGACACCTTTCTGAGGTGATGATATTTGAACAGAGGGGGCTCTTGAGGGAAAACAGACACACGGACTGGGCAAAGGGCCCATGGGATAGACCAGACTGCAATGAGTGAGGAGCTGGCAGAAGGGAGGGTATGCGTCACTGGTGTCAGGGGAATACTGGTGTCAAAGGTTTGAAGCACATCGAAAAACAGTTACTGGGAGAGCTGTGCAGAGAATGGCCTGAGGGAGGTTGGTGTAGAGGCCCCAGGATGTGCTTGGAGGTTACAGCAGAAACCCAGGCCAGAGGCACCAGCTGTGTGGACTCAGCCAGAATACAGAGAGTTCCTTGACTGTTAATGTGCACTTCTCAGTGTATCTGTGTGCATACATGTGTATGTGTAGGTATGTGTGCACTTGCATGTGTGTGTATGTGTATATATAGGTGTATGTGTGTGTACATATCTTAATTGTCCTATACCTCAATTTTAGGCAAGTATTCTATCACTGAGCAATGGTCCCAACCCTCTGGGACCATTTAGATTAATTTCAGATTCTCTTCAATGATAAATGTAGGTCACTGTCCCAGTAAGCATTAACTGTCAATTGACATGGTCTAGACTCACCTAAAACAAGAGTCTCAACGCAGTCACAGCTTTTTTTGTTTGTTTGTTTTTCAGTCAGGCTGGTCTTTGGGCATGTCTCTGAGGACTGTCTTAATTATTAATTGATGTAAGGAGGCCCAGGCAACCGTGGGCAGCACCATGGCAGGCAGGTAAGGTGTCCCATACCCCACACAGTGCCTGCATTTGTCTGGACATGCTGTTATGTGCTGCACCATTTAAAGTCACAGTAACTGTTAGACTTGCCGCCAGATTTCTCACTTAATGCTGTAATCATGAAGCACATCCGTCAATAGACCATAGATTTGCCTTTTACATTATTTTGGGCTCTGTATTTCAGTATGATCAGTATTTCTCAGTAGTCCTCTGTCGTATGAGGCCGCTTGTTTGTTTCTTGGCTACCCAGACTCCCAAAATAACAACACAGAAACTGTATTAATTAAATCACTATTTGGCCAATTACTTAAACGTATTGCTAGCTAGCTCTTACATCTAGAATTAACCCATCTCCATTATATTATATTTTACCACAAGGCTCATGGCCTACCAGCAAGGTTTCAGTGTGTCTGTCTCTGGCGGTGGGCTCCATGGCTTCTCTCTGACTCTGCCTTCTTCCTCCCAGCATTCAGTTTAGTGTTCTCTGCCTAGCTCTACTCTGCCCTATCAGGCCAAATCAGTTTCTTTATTCATTAACCAATAAAAGCAACACATAGATGGAAGGACCATTTCCCCCTTTCTGTTTAAATAAGAAAGGAAGGGTTTAACTTTAACAATGTAAAATTACATATAGCAAAACAGTTATCAAACAAGAATTACAGTTAAAATATTTACATCTACTTTATCTTTCATCATAACTAAGGAAAACTATAACTATGTGTTCTTCAACTCCATCAAAGACTTTAGAAAGATATAATATTACCTAAGTAAATACGAAGTGCTTTGTAAGAAACTTTCAAAACTCTAGAATTGACAGAAACATCTTGCTTCCTGGACACTCACCCAAAGTTCTTCTGTATCACTGGAGCATCCATCTTCAGCCTACAGGCCCATAGTATTCAGCAGACTTTTCCATGAGGCAGAAAATTTCAAAGACAGTTCTGCCTATATTGGCAGTTTGACAGTCACTTTCTTCTGTATCCTGCAGAATGTCTGGCAGACTCTTTCATGAAGTAGGAACCCTGAAGGATTATCTCACTTTTAGGCAAGTTCAGCCATCATTTCTCTGTGGGTCCTGCATGTCCAGTTCATACAGCATAGCATCAAGCAGTTCAGGCAAGAGCAGTTTCTTGCCCAAATGGCTAACAAACTCCATAAGGAGTCTCTTTGATGTCCATCTTCTTCTTGAAGTAGCTTGGTGTTGCCAGGAGCAGATGTGCCTCATTGTCATGAAAAGTCCTAAGTTCTTAAAACATTTTAAATACCATATGCTGAAAGTCTTTGAAAGATTTGAAGAATGCCTAACTGAAATATATCTCTATATATGTAGAAAATCTAACATGACTACAAGCTTGACTATTATAGATGATTATCTATTAACCTATATTTCTTAATTGTACATTACATTTTAAATGAGCTTCACAAACACAATACCTTAATCAAGAGCAGAAATATATATATAAAACAAAATTGACCTTAAATTTGTGTCAATAAATCAAGATCCATACCAATGCAAATCTCTATAGCATATCCCCTTTTAAATGTAAGCAAACATTTATAAACAATATTTAAGAAATATGGGTGTAGTTCTTGCCAAACTTCTTTCCCCTGTTTATAGAGCAAAGTAATTTTTTGAGGGGTGTTCAAGGTGACCTTGGTCCATCAAAACCACATTAGTCTAGAAGGATTCCACAGGTTGTCATCCTCTGTGAAAACAAAAGAAGAACCTCTTTTCCAAAGCAACATATGGCCGGGTGGTGGTGGAACACGCCTTTAATCCCAGCACTTGGGAGGCAGAGGCAGGTGGATCTGTGTGAGTTTGAGACCAGCCTGGTCTACAAGAGTTAGTTTCAGGACTGGTTCCAAAGCTGCAGAGAAACCCTGTCTTGAAAAAAATAAAAAAAAAAAGGATAAAGCCAAAGCAACATATGCTTAAACTCAAATTTTGAAGACAAGATACCTTTAAAGTATATTTGTTGGTTACTTAGCTTTTTCACAGTCAAAAAATTAAAAAAAAACACAATAATATACATAATCAAGACTCTCTGGGTATTTTCTATCTTTATGTAACTTACTATTTTTACTCTTTTTTAATATTTATTTTATTATCTTTACTTCTTTAGTCTATGACTGTCTATACTCTGATTCTTTAAAGACTTTGTTTTATTTTTTTAAACAATGTAATTATTTTCTAACTCTTTATGCTCTTTTTCTTCTTTTTCCCAAGCCTACATACATTTATCTAACACTGTGACCCATTTAGAGGTCTTTTTATCTGATTTTTCTTTATTGTGTATCTATAATCCTTTTCTGACCAGAAGTGCTTCTTAAAATGCTAAACCCTTCTTTGAACATAAGCAGCGGCATTGCTAGGAGAAATACAGCACTGCCTGCTTGCCCTGCCCAGTCCAACATGGCAGAGGAAGTCCATTTACTGCCTCTGAGCCATATACACCGCCCAGTTCCAAGTATACAGCGGGTCTAGGGCGAGCCTTTAAGCAATTTGTAACATGCTGCTTACAAACCCCATTTAAATGCTCAGCCTCCTGAAAGAGCCAGAGTTTGCTCTGGCAGCACGGCCCAGAAAGCCGCCATTTCAAAGCCATGCAGCTTTTTTTTTTCTGCTACTGTCAAATCAAGAAAACCTCTCTTAAAGGAGCTGCAACACGCTGCCAGCAAGCAAAGCCCATTCAGGGGGAAAAAATGAGGCTAAACTTTTTTTTAGTGGCTAGAATTCCTTTCCAAGCCCCCTCAGGTCTTATGTGAATTTAGCTAGCACACGTTGGAGCACCAATTTGTTGTATGAGGCTGCTTGTTCATTTCCCAGCCGCCCGGACTCTGAAATACCCACACAGAAACTGTATTAATTAAATCACTGCTTGGCCAATTACTTAAACATATTGCCAGCTAGCTCTTACATCTGGAATTAACCCATCTCCATTATTTTATATTTTACTACGAGGCTCATGGCCTACCAGCAAGGTTTCAGCTTGTCTGTCTCTGGTGGCAGCCCCATGGCTTCTCTCTGACTCTTCCTTCTTCCTCCCAGCATTCAGTTTAGTGTTCTCCACCTAGCTCTACTCTGCCCTATGAGGCCAAATCAGTTTCTTTATTCATTAACCAATAAAAGCAACACATAGACAGAAGGACTTCCCACACCAGTCCTCTATATTTTATTTTATACACTTAAGGGCATTATTCTGATAATGTAGCCCACTGGTTCTGATTACCCCCCTAAGTTGCCAGCAGTGATATGGAATTCATGTATGGAGTAAACAGTGATTAGATTCTAGTTGCATTTTGCTAGTAAAGCTGGTAGGATTAAGTGATGGCATACGTGGTGAAGAGGGGAACAGGGTTGCATGGATAGAAATCCCATTTGAGGCAGACTGTCAGGTATAAAGTGAGGAATGGTTATCTCTCTGGAAAGAAAGCATTGCCATAAATTACCTGATAATGTAGTAGGGACCTATAATCTGTAACTTGATCCGTGTCATATAGCAAGTGGCAGCCCTGAGAACTGAGGCTCGGTCTCATAAATAGGGGTCCAGCAGATGGCAGGATGTATGAATCCAGGCTCTGGGAAGGGACTGAGGCTGGAGAGAGCTGCATCTTGGAAGCCATGGGACTGGGCGTGTAAATATAGCTGTGCCCATGTCTAGCTAAGGAAACTGGTGTGGAGTGGTCAAGGGCAGCACCTGGGCACTGGATGGTAATGCTTTTACTCTCAGTCACCAGGATGGCAGGGCAGGCCCCTCACCTAGGAACCATCGCCAAGAGGAGGTATTTGGGAGTCAGGTCCTGTGTTATGTCTGGTCCAGAAAGAAGCTGATGTACAAGGTTCCTCCCAGACTGTCAAGAGGAATGACTTTCTCCTTGGTCAGACCTTTGCATGCCTTTAGGGCCTTGGCCATCTCCCTTCAGTGGGGAGCTGACCTGCTCAGCCGCAGCACACTCCAGGCAGGGATCATTCTAGCAAGGTGGTAATTTACCTGCATAGCCAGAATGTTCTAATATACGATGCTCACATTGACATGAAACCTCAAACACTGTTTACTAGAAACAAGAGGGTGCCTGGTAATTTTGTCTCAGACGTTGACAGCTGGGACAGTTGTAACCAACCTGGCTGGCTGGGCCTCAGTTTCCTTATCTGTTAACCAAACAGGCTCAATGAGGTGTGAACATCCCTGCAGCACCAAAATGAACTTCTGTTTCATCTTGTGAAGATGCCTGAAAACTCCTAGGGAGGATATCAGGCAAGGAGTGGAGGGGTCATCGAATGAGTCAGCAGGGAAAGGTGTCTGCCACCGAGCTTGATGTGAGTTCAATCCCCAGACCCCCGTTGTAGAAGGAGAGGACCAATTCCATCAAGCTGTTCTCTGACCTCCACACACATGCTGTGGTATGTACTCCCTCACTATGACAATAAATAAATGGGTAAATGTAATGGGAAAAACGGTTTTTTGTTTTTTGTTTTTTTTTTAAGACAGGGTTTCTCTGTGAAATAGCTCTAGCTGTTCTGGAACTAGCTCTTGTAGACCAGGCTGGCCTTGAACTCACAGAGATCCACCTGCCTCTGCCTCCTAAGTGCTGGGACTGAAGGTGTGCACCACCACTACCTGGCGAAAAAATTTTTTTAAAGGAGAGGAGAGTTCCAGATGGGGGCACCGGGATTTCTGTTGTGAGCTTGCTGCTGTGCAGCAAATCTTGTCTATGTTTTGGGACTGCTCCTCAATAAAGGAGGAAGCTTCCAAAAGTCACTGCAGTGCTAAATTTAATGATTATACATTGGAACACAATACAAAAAGCCCAGAAGAATCCTTCATGTGAATTGCTGTAGACGTATTTCTCAATTATTTTTTTTATCACACATATCACGGGCATTTGGATGGAGATAAATTATCATGTTGGGGGAAGGAATGAGGGCTTTAGAAGGAAGAGACCTGATTCTTCTGCTCTCTATGCTTGTGACCATCTACTGCCACATCAGGTACCTGCCCCGAATCAGATGGAATTTTCCCTTGTGCTCCTAGTAGTCTTCTCTACTCTCAGGGCAACCTAGCAAAACAAATATGAGCCAAAAATAAGTTTATTTAAAAATGATGATTCCTAGGCATTCATGAGACCTTGGGTCTTTAAATAAACAGCCCCAGTCAAGGTGGGGGGGGGTGTTCTGTGTTCACAGTGAAGGCTATGGAGATAGTCATACACTCAACTGAGTAATTGTATCCCTGAAATTTCTGCTAAGGCTGTATTTAACATAAACAAAGCTCCAGAAGTATATTTACAGTAAAGTTATTTGAATATCTAAAGTTTAGAAGCAGCATAAATGTCCCAAAGAAGGAAATGGTTGGGGAGCAACTATGCAGAGTATTATGTGGCCATGAAAATGATGGTTCTGGCAACTATGGAGCCATAGAGAAGCACTTAGGACACACACATGAGTACATGTCAAAAATAGAGTATCGGGCTGGAGAGGTGGCTCAGTGGGTAAGAGCACTGGCTGCTCTCCCCAAGGACCAGGGTTCCATTCCCAGCACCTGCATGGAGGCTCATAACTGTCTGAAGTTCCAGGTCTAGGGGTCCTCTTTTAACCTCTGTAGGCACTGCACATACATGATGCACAGACGTACATGTGGACATAACACCCATACACATTAAAAAAAAAAGCAAATGCGGGAACAGTGTAAGTATGGAAACAGAGTGGCAGTGTTACGTGAAGAGGATGAGAATTGAATATTGAACACATTCCTGGAGTTAGAGGTGATTTTGCGTCACCATGGGTGCTGGGAGCTGACATTGACAATGACAGCTGGAGAAGTCCTAGGGCTACACGAGGCAGCCCCAAGGCCTCACCAGCTCTCACCAGCAGATGGGAGCTGGTAGCTAAACTCCCCAGCTGCCTTTTCTCTGGAAGGAAAACCAAGACAAGGCACTGCATGGCCTCTTCCCATTGGGGCAAAGCTGTAGGTAGTCACCTATAGTGCTAACTCGATTGACAGCCCTCTCAGGCTAGCTTGTCTTGAAGCAGATGCTGCTGAAAAGTTTGGAGTAGAAGGTATTTATTAGGAACTACTACTTGCCGGAGGAAGAATGAGAAAGCTTGGGTAGAAGGGGAGGCAGAACAGAAATGAAGGTCTGAGGAAGCTTCAGATGTATGGTTAGGAATCCTCGATGCAGGTCTAGGGAACCTTGGCCAGCCCTGGGGTGGGGGACTGAGTGGCCCCAAGAGTGAGTCATTACACCTCCTCACGCTCAGTCCCTGGCCCACCCTTGGAGGTGGCCCAAGACAAGGCTACTCTTTCTCTCTTTCTTTCTTCACTGGGCACTGAAGGAGACTGTCCATGGACCCCAACCTGCAGCTGGGCAGCATGGCATGCTGGGAAGGAAAGTCCAGGTAGCAAGTCTACCACAAGGACATTATCTTGTATCATCTGCCATGATTTCCTGACACTCACATTTAAAGCTCTATTATAGTGTCCATTTAGGGAACACAAACTAAGACAACACATATTTCCTCAATTTATTTATCCATTCACCTATCAGTGGACATCCAGACTTTTGCCAAGTTTTTGTATTACAAATATTCTGGAATGTAATTTCTCTCTCTCTCTCTCTCTCTTTCTTTTTGAGACAGGGTTTCTCTGTAGCTTTGGACCCTATCCTAGAACTTGCTCTGTAGACCAGGCTGGCCTTGAACTCACAGAGATCTGCCTGTCTCTGCCTCCTAAGTGCTGGGATTAAAAGTGTTCACCACCACTGCCCTGCATCTGGAGTATAATTTCTTATAAAATTCATTGTACATGGGTGACTGGTTTTTTCTTTCTTCTTTTTTTTGTGTATACTAGTCTCTCTCTATCTCTCCAACCCTCCCTCTATCTCTATCTCTATCTCTGTCTCTGTGTGTGTGTGTGTGTGTGTGTGTGTGGTGTATGTGTGTAGTATGTGTGGGCAGGTATATTTGCCTAGAGGTCAGAGGAGGCGATCAGCTACCCTTATCTAACCACTCTCCACCTTATTCCCTTGAGACAGGGTCTCTCACTGAAGGTGAAGCTAGGCTGACACCTGGAAAGCACCAACAATCCTCTTGTTTCCACCCTGACAGTCCTGGGATTTACAGGTGTGTGAGATTACACCTGGATTTTTACATGGGTGCTGGGGATTGGAACTCATGTCCTCATGCGTGTACAGTAATCACTTTACGCTCTGAGCCAAGTATCCCTAGGGGTTTTTAAAGCTAATAATTAAAGCAGAGTTCTTAGGTTATATGGCATAAATGTCTCTAGTTTTACAAGATGTTGTTCAATCAGTCTCCAAAGTGATTGTCTGATGTCATTTGACATGCAGGAGCACTCAGAAGGTTCATAGCCTGAAAGAATCACTGTTTCTTCCTGATGGTTTTTACCATAGGAGATCTGCATAGTTTGTTGTTCAAAAGAATTCCTTGGTGCTAGGATGCATAAAGCCACCAAAAAAGAAAGAAAGAAAACAACTAACAGGTTGTGTCATCAGGTGACTCTATAGAGTCTATCTATCTGTGCCCTAGGTTGGCTCTATAGAGTCTATCTATCTGTGCCCTAGGTTGGCTCTATAGAGTCTATCTATCTGTGCCCTAGGTTGGCTCTATAGAGTCTATCTATCTGTGCCCTAGGTTGGCTCTATAGAGTCTATCTATCTGTGCCCTATGTTGGCTCTATAGAGTCTATCTGTGCCCTAGGTTGGCTCTTTTGAATATATATGTATCCTAATACCTAGACTTTTAAATATGTTCTCCGAAAAGGCCAAAGGAACTTCACACATGTGATTAAGATAAGCATTGTGCAATTTGAGGTTATCCTTGGTTATACCGGGAGGACCAATGGGAACACAAAAGTCTTTATAAGAACAAGGAAGGTGATGTGGCAGAAACAGAAGAAAGAGAAACAGCCTCTGGAATATGGGAATGGAAGGGAAACAGATTTCCCCTTAGGGTCTCAGAGGGATGTGACCTTGTAGACATCCTGATTTTAGATTAATGGATCCATGTTGTTGTTCTAAGCCACCAAGTCAGTGCTGATTTGTTACAGCAGCAACAGGAAACCCCACGCACAAGCCGATGAAACAAATCTCTGCTGGAGTCTCCAGACCAGGGATAGTATGGCTTAATAGCTCTGGACTGAAAGTCCATCTTATACTAGCACTGTATGCATGTGTATGCGTGTGTATGTGTGTGGGGGTGTGTGCTTGCGCATGTGCGTGTGTGTGCATGCACACATTCACGTGAGCACACACACACACACAACAAAAGAGGGTATTAGATTTGGAGCTGGAGTTACAGATGGTTGTGAGCCACCCAACATGGGTGCTGGAAACTGAACTTGGGTCCTCTGTGAGAGCAGGAGGCTTCTTCACCACACAGGAAATATTTTGATAAGCTTACTGGGGTGGGTGGCAGCTGGACGGTGAAATCTAAGATACAGCTCATCTACAATGCATTTGTGCCGGGGAAACTGCAGAGAAGAAAAATAGGGGAGGATAAAGAGAAACCAGGCAAGATGGTGAAAATCCAAGTTAGAAGAAAAGGCAGCTGAGCTTCCTAAGAACTGGGAAGTCTAAAACCCAACTGGAAGGGTAGGTGGGGTCAGTTCTCTGTGTGGCAAGTCCCCTTCCCTTTAGGCCTTCATAGTTTCCTGTCCAAACTAATGCAAACCCCAGCTTACTACTCCCCAATGTCCTCTGTAATCCGCCCATGGGGACCTTTTCCTATTCTCTTCTATTAGACAGTAACACAAAGCATGGTGAACTTAAAAAATACACAGGTGCTGGAGACGGCTTAGAGCGCTCTCTGCTCTTTCAGAGGACCAGAGTTAGGTTCCCAGAATCCACAAGGCAGCTCACAATCACCTTAACTCCAGTCCCAGGGGATCTGACACCCCTCCTCTGGTCTTTGCAGGCACCTGTGTCCATGTGTACACAACCACACATAAACACACATGTAATAAAGATAATAAAATACATCTCAAAAACTGTAAGTAATATGGAAACCGAGTGAAAGGCAAAGTCCACCTCCCTCCTTTTCCATTATTACTTCCCTCCCTGGAAGGAGCTTCTGTCAACACCTTGTAATCCCCTTTCTCACACACCCACATACCCACACCCACACACCACCCCCTAGCACACATATACACATACCACACACATACACACAGACCCACACATACCACACATGGCACACATACACACCCTCCCTCACATGTACCACACACACACCATACACACCACACACACACACACACACACACACAAGTGTTCTGTAATCCTCTCTCATTTTGACACAAAGAGTTCTTTGAGAACAATGTCTGGGCCTTTTTATCCCTAGGCCCGAGGCAACAGACACACCATAAATATTTACTGTGTCATGTTGGGAACTGATGTTGGCTGTTCCCTTATCTCTTGATGGAGACTGGCATGTTCCAGAATCTCTTGGGTCACCTGCCAGTCATGCATTAAGATGGTATCTTAGGTAGACTGTTTCCTTGTTGGCGAACTTCACTCAACAGTAGCCACAACAAAGGAAACACCATGTGACAAGGAGTTCATTCACAGCGAGTTTATGCCAGCACACTCTTTTTTTAAAAAAATTATTTTTATTGAGCTCTACATTTTTCTCTCCTCCCCGCCTACCTCTCCCCTCCCCTTCAATCCTCTCCCATGGTCCCCATGCTCCCAATTTACTCAGGAGATCTTGTCTTTTTCTATTTCCCATGTAGATTAGATCCATGTATGTCTCTCTTAATGTCCTCATTGTTGTCTAGGTTCTCTGGGATTGTGATTTGTAGGCTGATTTTTTTGCTTTATGTTTAAAAACCACTTCTGAGTGAGAACATATGATAATTGTCTTTCTGGGTCTGGGTTACCTCACTCTGTATGATGTTTTTCAGGTCCATCCATTTGCCTGCAAATTTCAAGATGTCGTTATTTTTTCTGCTGTATAGTACTCCATTGTGTAAATGTACCACATTTTCTTTATCCATTCTTTGGTTGAGGGGCATTTAGGTTGTTTCCAGGTTCTACACCAGCATACTCTTCAGAGTACATCCTTCTCTCTCTTCCCCCTTCTTCCAGTTCTGGAGATGAAAGTCTTTGGAGCCTCATGCATGCAAGGTGAACACCCACCAACTCAGCTACCTCTCCATCCCCTCCCTCTCACATGGTCCGTGGAAGATGAGGTGACATGAAGCACAGAGACGCTCCAAGTGACAGATCTGGCCCTTTGTGACAATTGTTGGTTTCTCCACTGTCTCCTCAGTCTCATGAGAATGGTCCCATAGAAAGCAGACTAAAGAATCCTCAGATGATTTGGGGGGCAAGGACCTTGCCAGTCCAGATTTGTTACTGCTCAACACGCTCTTCCAGTTTTGCTGAGATCCGCTCTTGTGTTTGGGCCGTGAATACAACGGGTTGGTTTTCCAAAGTCAGCAGTTGAGCTGAGGCCTGCAGCTGGGCTTAAGACGGAGATACACTGGGGAGGCGGCCTCAGGCAGAAGAGGTCTCACGTGGACAATCCATTAAGCCTGGCCATTCAAACCAGTGTTCCAGAGCAGAGCTGTTCTACTTTCTGTGTTCATAAATCCCCTGGGGAGCTTCCTAAATTGCAGTTTCTTGGACCATAGGTCCCCTTTGGAACCTGAATTTCTGTGCTTCTTAACTTGTCAGCTTTTGCTAGTCCAACTTTGGAGAAGGTGTTAGTTAGGAAATATTAGAACATCGAGAGAAAAGATTTAGGACTTTCTTATTTTTGCAGGGGGTGAGGGTTGAGACAAGGTCTCTCTATTATATAGCTTTGGCTATCCTGGAACTCACTATGTAGACCAGGTTGGCCTCAAACTTATAGAGATCCACCTGCCTCTACCTCCTGAGTGCTGGGTTAAAGGTGTGTGCCTCCATCCTTGGTTTAGGATTACCATTGATTACTGATAACAGGAGCAACGAACAAGGGAAGGGCGTGTGGGCCAAACCATTAGGGAATGAAGGAGTATGGAGCAATGTGCTACCATGAGCCAAGGAGTTAACCATCAGTGAACTTTGAATAAAGCAGGTTCCACGCCTCCCCTCATTTCGTCTGGGGAAAGGCACAGAACATAGTTGTCTTAGAGGAGTTGGGTCCTGTCTTATTAAATATCAGCTTACATTTCACCTCGGGTTGGTTGTTGTTCCAAACACAGTGGTTGTCAACATGAGGGTACCGTAACATTTGCCTGAAAAAAGTGCCCATGTCTGGAGGGTTTGTGTGTGGGTCCATGAGTAGGTGGACTGCTTGGCTGCTTGAAGGGTTAGCAGTCAAGGCCAGCCTGTTCAGTGTCTAGACTGCAGAGGGACGTTTAGCAGTTAAAGGACTTCTCTTTCCACTCAAGATGGAGCGATACGGATTTCATTTATCTTCCCACATGAAGCGACTAGAAAAACTGGATTAGGTTTTTGAAAACAATAATAGAGGAGATTGGAAACAAACAAGGCAAGCCTCCTGTTGCTGGGCTCATTGCCTGAAGGAAGTAGTCAATCTGTGATGTCTGGTGGCAGAATCCCAGCAGAAGTCAAGGCACTCTGAATGAACAGAGAAGCTGAGAGGCCACTGTTTGTAGGGCAGAGTGTTGGAGAGGAGAGAGCTGCCCAGGAAGAGGACTCTGCAGAGCCTCTTCCAGGTGTTGTCTGTGTATTTCTCAGTTGTGCAGGTGAGTGACCACCCTGAGACTAGAGCCACCTAGAAGGGTTTGAGGAAATACTGTTCAGTGGTCACAGCCTAGAGTAATGTCTGCTGCCAATCGCCAGAGCAGAAAACTGCAGAATAGATCACTATCAAGAAGCATTTTATCTTCTGGGAATTAACCCTAAGTTAAAAGCAGCTCTGGCCTAAAAAAAAATTAAAAGACTTGAAATGATCAAATGCTTCCCAGGTAACTGACGTGCATCCTTTAATAGAACAAAGAGTACTTCTATGAATAAGAACGTTTTCAACATCCAACAAGGTCGAGTTGACAGCATTTGGCATTCAGACAAAAAGAATCAGACACTCAAAAAGAAGGAAAATAGAGTCAAGAATGAGCAGAAAAGCCACTCAGCACTAAGAAATAATAGACATGACAGCATGGTATAAAGGAACACAGTGATGCAACATGTCAAGAAGTCAAAGAACACTAAACATGAGAAGTGGGCATGTGAGGTCTGCATAGAGACCCAAAGGGACCATTAGAGGGGACATAAGAAACATACCCGGTAGGATTTATGACAGATTGCCCATTGCAGAAGGAATGAACAATGGTGTTAGAAGTGATCAGAAGGGAGAGAGACTGGAAGTAATGGAAAGGGCATGGTGAGACATGGGGTTACTTCCAGTGGCCAGATGCATATGTGATTAGAGACTGGGGTTCCAGGCCACTGGGACAAGAATAGTACCAGAAGAAACAATGGACCAAATTCTCTAAAACTGCCAAAAAAATAAACAAAGAGAATTAAGAAATCAAAGAAACTTTCAGACATAGAAACATGAAGTGAACAACCCAAGGCACAGCACAGTCAAACTGTGAGAAGCAGAAGAGAGAAGAGCAAGAACAGTCAAGAAAAAGGCACAATATACTCCAAGAAACAATGACAGGGAAGCCAGGGATTTCCTCCATTCTTTCCTTTCTTGCTTTCTCTAATTTTCTTCCTTTTTTATTTTCTCCCCTTTTGCTCCTTCCTTTCCTCCCTCCCTCTCTCCTTCCCTCTCTTCTTTCCTCTCTCCTTCCATCCCTTCCTTACTTCCAACAGGTCTTATGTAACCCAGGCCAACTTCAAAGTCAATATATATGTGATTGAGGCTAGTCTTGAACTCCTGATTCTTAGTCTCTATATTGCAAGTGCTGGGATTACAGGTGTGCACCACTTTCATCCAGCTGATGGAAGACTTCTTATTGGAAACTGTCTTAGCTTGCCTTCTATTGCTGTGATGAAACACCACAACCAAAAGCAACTTGAAGAATGTCTTAGGGTTTCAATTGCTATGAAGAGACACCATGACCACAGCAACTCTTATAAAGGAAAACATTTAATTGGGGCTGGCTTACAGTTTTGGAGGTTTAGTTCATTATCATCATGGTGGAAAACCTAGTGACATTCAGGCAGACATGGTGCTGGAGAGGAGTGGAGAGTTCTACATCCTTATCTGCAGGCAACAGGAAATGTTATAAGAGGAGGCTTGTTTGTTCCTGACTGCTCAGCCCTGAATTAATCACACAGAAAGTATATTAATTAAATCACTGCTTGGCCTAATTAGCTCTAGCTTCTTATTGGCTAACTCTTGCATATTAATTTAACCCATTTCTATTAATCTGTGTATTGCCACGTGGCTTTGGCTAACTGGGTAAAGTTTCAGCATCTGTCTCCGGTGGGGCTACATGGCTTCTCTCTGACTCTGCCCTTCTTTCTCCCAGCATTCAGTTTAGCTTTCCCCACCTACCTAAGTTCTGCACTATCAACAGGTCAAGGCAGTTTCTTTATTCACCAGTGGTATTCACAGCATACAGACGGGAATCCCATATCAAGGAAGTGAACTGTCAACCATACTGAGCATAGCTTGAGCAAAGGAGACCTCAAAGACCACCCCTACAGTGATACGCTTCCTCCAGCAAGGCCATACCTCCTAATAGTGCCACTCCCTTTGGTGGGGCATCTTCTTTCAAACCACCACAGAGAGGAAAGAGTTTATCTCATCTTCTATCTTGTAGGAGATGTCATCATGAAGCGAAGTCAGGGCAGGAACTCAAGGCAGGAACCTGGAGCCAGGAACTGAAGCAGAAGCCATGGAGGAACACGGCATTCTAGCTTGCTCCTCAGACTCATAGTCAGCTATCTTTGTTACATTCCCAGGACCACCTGCCCAGGGTAACACCCACAGTGATGGACCCTACTATATCAATCATTCATCAATCTGATGGCATTTTCTCAGTTGGGGTTCCTCTTTCTAGATAATTCTAGCTTGTGTCAGGCTTACAAAAATCCAGCTAGGACAGAGGCAAAACACGTTAAAAGATGAAATAGCTTTACTTTGTTGGTAGGAGTGGCAAGGGGATCAAATGCATGGACTTGTACGGACCAAATAAGTCAAATGCTTACCAGAGTCCCTGTCAGTGAGGCCAAGAACCTGTAACTAGACATGTCATGGGTCCTAGGAGAAAACCTACTATTCTTATTATTCTGATAATGAACATACTATTAAAATGACTCCTTTTTAACGGTTTTTTGAGAAAGGGTTTCTCTGTTGCTTTGGAGCCTGTCCTGGAACTCGCTCTGTAGACCAGGCTGGTCTCGAACTTACAGAGATCCACCTGCTTCTGCCTCCCAAGTGCTGGGATTAAAGGTATGTGCCACCACCACCTTGTTTTTAAGATGACTTTTAGTGACATATTGCTATGTTCATAGATCAATGCATTGTTCAACCCTTGTCCGAGAGGGTTCTTGCAATAGATAGCAATTAACACAGTGAGTACAACTGATCAATGTGCAGAAACTAAAAGACTGGATGCTCAGCCTTGAATGTGATGTCTGCATCACATGCTTCTCGTCAGAGCTTGGGAGATCTATTCAGAAGAGGGAGTGGAAAGATTTGAAGAGCAAGAAGTGGTGGATGACTGCCAGGATTCCAGGCACGTTGGGGCAGATACACAGATGAGCTCACAGAGATTGTCACAGCAAGCACAAGACTTACACTCAAGCCAGTGAAAATCTCAGCATGAAGCGGGGGGATGTGGATAGGAAGTTGCACCCCTGGCTGAGGAGCTATTGGCATTTGATTGCAGCTGGAAAGGGGAAAGTTGTTTTCTTAAATGGAGTGACATCTGGTATACCAATCAGAGGGTATGCCTGGAGTAGTAATTGACCAACACAAATTAGACTTGAGTCTGAAAAAACCCATATATGTATTATATAATATAAATATATTATTATATATAAAATGTAAATATATTTATATATAAAAATAAATGCATATTATATATATTTAAAACATACCTATTAAAAACACAAATATAACACACACACACACACACATATACACACACACTGAGAGAGAGAACATTAGGTAGGATAGTAGGGAGGAGGAGAGAATATGAGAGGAGTTGGGGGAGGGGATGAAAATAATAAAAATACACTGTATGAAATTCCCAAAGGATGAACAAAAGTGGATTTTAAACAGTATGAGAAATGAGAATTATGGGGCTGAGTTGATGGCTTGGTTGGTAAAATGCCTGTTGCACAGTCATGAAGACTCACATTTGGGTTCATAGCAAACACATGGTAAACAGGTGTGGTTGTGCACATCTGTAATGCTAGTGCCGAAGGGGGAGGGGGAAGTGAGCTATGTGGGTCCCTCGAGCTTGCTAGCCAGCCAGTCTGTTTAGCCAATTGTAAGCTTGGTTCAGTGAAGAAATCCTGTCTCTCTCTCTCTCTCTCTTTTAAATACTTATTTATTTATTATGTATACAATATTCTGTCTGTGTGTATGCCTGCAGGCCAGAAGAGGACACCAGACCTCATTACAGATGATTGTGAGCCACCATGCAGTTGCTGGGAATTGAACTCAGGATCTTTGGAAGAGCAGGAAATGCTCTTAACCGCTGAGCCATCTCTCCAGCCCCAGAAATCCTGTCTCAAAAGATGAGAGTGACAGAGGGAGTTATCTGGTGTCAACCTTTGGCCTCCATATTCACATGCATACATGTGCACATACACTGTACATAATATGCATACACAGAGAAATAATAGCTATATAGAGATGTTTTTCTTCACTAAGTATCTTTAAGAAATAATTGACAAAAGGAAAAATATTAACAATACCACTATTTGAAAATAAGAGTCTGATAATAATACAGAGGCCAGAAGAAAAGAAGTAGCTCTATAATATTGGAAGACGCTTATGTATGAAGTATCACTTGAAGGTAAATAATGATAAGTTAAAGACCTAGATTACTGGGCCTGGAGATATAGCTTAACTGTTAAGAGCATTATTTGCTCTTCTAGAGGACATGGGTTCCATTTCCAGCGCTGATATCACAGATCAAAATGGTTTATAACTCTAGTTACAGGGGTCCCAAAGCCGTCTTCTAATCTCCATGGGCACTACACAGGGGGTACAGACATGCTTGCAGACAAAATACTTACACCTTATACACACAAAATAAAAATAAATGTTTTTTTAAAGATGTATATTATAGCTAGGTATGGTGTTGCACTTGGGAGGAAGATCACAAATTCAAGGCCTACTTGGGATACATAGATTCTATTTTTTAAAAATGCATATCATAAACCTCAGAGCAACCCACTAAAATTGTACAACAAGGAGTTATACTTCATAAGTAAAGAAAGAAAAGAAATAAAAACAGAATCATGAAAAATAGCCAACTAACCAAAAATGAGTAACACCAGAGAAACAAGTAAAAATAGAAAGGAAAAGAAGAAATAGATGCTAAGATGGTAGATTTAAGCCAGGCAGTGGTGGCACACACTTAATTCCAGCTATCTGGAGGCAGAAGCAGGCAGAGCTCTGAGTTTGAGGCTAGCCTGATCTACAGAACAAGGTCCAGGACAGCCAGGGCTACACAGAGAAACCGTATCTGGAAAATAGAAAAAAATACAAAAAAAAACCCCAAAATTAAAAAAGATGGTAGATTTAAAGTGAATCGTATTAGAATCACAATAAATGTTAATGGACCAAATAACTAAATTAAATCAGATATTGCCATAGTGGATTAAAAAATGAGACTCAGTTATATGTAAAATCCACTACAAACAGGTTAAAGTGAAAAGATGAAAAATATATACAAATGTATCATATATATGTTTTAGTCAAAAGAAAACTGAAATGGTCTATTATAGCAAACCAAATTTTAGGACAAAGAATATTTCTAGGACCAAGAGAGTAATTTCATGACAAAGGAAGGATTCAGTTATAAAGATAATATAATAATCCTAGTCATTTTTATACCTCATAAAATACAGGCCTTCAAAATATATGAAGCCAAAGCTGCAAGGACAACATTTTTTTTACAAAACGAAAAAAAATCTATGCCTATCATTTGTAATTTAAAAATCTACCACTCAAGAACAGAACAAAAAGACAATCAGTCTGGATGGTTGAGTGGAAAAGAAGTGCAGGACTAGGGTGAGAGGTGGTGAGTTCTGTGCTGGAGGACCAGACAATAGACCCAAACACAACTGATAAACTCAGTGACTCTGGGGCAAAGGAAAGCGGAATGTTTGGTAAACACAAAGCTCTCCTGTTACCAACCAGAAGTCAAAGGGTTTTCAGGTCCATAGTCTCCGTCATTCTTTTTATTTTTATATAAACAATCCACACATGTTTACCATAGGGCGTTCTTGGTCTTTAATGGCACAGAACTCAGAAGCAGAGCCCTTTGAGATTTTGTAGAGTCCAGCTGAGAGCAGCTTGCAATGGAGACTGGCCTTTGAGTCCAGTCCTTGATCTTCTCTGAGTGACTCTGGGCATAGAAGTCTGGCCAAGCATGGCCCACCATGAAACAGAGGAGTAGTGGAGACCTCACCCTTAATTTGCCTTTAGGGAGAAGTTCCATCAAGGCAATCTCATCTAATGCTTCTGTCTTGGGGGATATCCTGGCAACAGTAGACATTTCATTACACAACCCCCTCCCACTCTTTCCTCCCTCTCTTTCCACTACTGCTCTGCATATTGAACCTAGGGCCTCATGCATGGTTCCACCAAATCAGGACTCTATTGTGAGAATTTTCACCCTAGGGATGGAAAAGGACCAAGCAAAATATACCATGCAAAGTCCCAATGACGAATTAACGTTTGATACCATCAAAGTTCATCTTGGGGAACCAGGGAGGTTTTTAGGATTATTTATAGAGCATGGATGACTCTAAAGCAACAGCATTGAAAGGTTGGCTTCCAACAGAGACAGTGGCTTCCTCGTGGCTGCCAGATGGAGCCCCTTCCCCTAGTCCTCTCAGGCCTATCTACACTAGTCCCTCCCTGAGATCATGTTGGAAGAGTGGCCCCACCCCCTCCTTCTACGACAGAAAGTAAATTGTCAACCAGCCCAGCCATGGGATGATCTTTTGCAGGCAGACACAGCTGAACTCACGGAGATGAAAGCTGTCTGGCTTAGACAATAGTCCTGCCTAGCACCTCTAAACACCAGTCTCCATGAATTTGGGCAGAGACAGAGAGATGCACATAAACCAATCCATGTGGAAGGGAAAGGGGGCAAGCTAGACAAGAGGCCCTTCTATTGAAAGACCTCGGGTTGGGGAGACTCTCACTCAAGTTTTGGGATAACACGACTCCCCAGGAACTCACGAGAGACCGTCCTTGCTGCAATCACAAGAGGTTTATTGACAAGTACCAGAGCTCTGGGGCCGAGACTCATAGCCCACGCAGGGGAGGAGTTCCCTACAAAAAAAAATCTAATTTTATTCTTTCTGTAATTTTTTTACACACTGTTGGGGGCACAGAGGTCTTTGTACTCACAGAGAATCACTAAGAGAACCAGGAATGTTAATCATGCAGGGGTGTCTCCTCAATGCAGGAGAAACAAATCAGATGCCTGCATTCTACCAGAAAGCTGGGAGTGGTTTTGTTAATAACCTGGTGACTTTTGCTATCTGTGGAGGCAGACCTCACCCACCTTTTGCTAAGAGGCAAACCCCACCCAAATTTTCCAGGATGGTCATTCTAGACTCTTCTTTCCCCAGACCATTACCTATCCTTAGGGGCAATGTCACTTGTACTTTATGGCCTGTGGACCTTTATGCTGTGGTTAGAGACCATACTAGATTCTAGGCCTTTTAGCTGTAGATCCCACCCTCATGGTCACATGCTCTTTGTAAATATTTCTATGTATTCACACCTTCAGCTTTATTGTGCATCTGGAATTGGACTGATCGTTGCCTGAAAACTTTTCCCCAAATTGTACTGTGTTTTAAATATGCTGACAATTGCTGGGTGGTGATGACACACACCTTCAATCCCAGCACTTGGGAGGCAGAGGCAGGTGGATCTCTGTGAGTTCGGGGCTACCCTGGTCTACAAAGTAAGTTCCAAGACAGCCAGGACTGGTACACAGAGAAACTCTGTCTCAAAAAACAGAACAAAACAAAACAAAAAAACAAACAAAAAATGCTGACAATGAACTGACTGGCATTAGACTCCCCCAAAGTCTGGTCTAGGTTGACGAAGTCAATCTATGCTGGGTTTTCATTTTTGTCCCTTGTCATGGTTTGCTTCCCTGTCTGACGTTCCCTGTAGGAACCCTTCAACACCTTGTGCTGCCTTATTGATTCCTGGTTAGAGTAAAAGAAATAACAACATCAAAAAGCAAACAGTTTGTTGCAAATTCAGTTACTCGGATATGTTTGCCTGTTCCAGTGTCAGTGCTGTTTGAGGCAGTGTCTTCTCAGGGAGCCTTTCTCTGGCCTGTGGCTGTTATCAACAACATAGTGAACACCTGACCTTGCGTATTCCAGGAATTCTAATTCATCTGGGCTAGCCTTTAGTCTGGAACAGGCTGGCATCTTCTGGGATATTCACATCCCTTACTAAATCTCTGGTCATTAGCCTGGGTCTACAGAGTCCTCTACCCAATCCTGCCCCTTAGTAGAGCCCCAGGCTCTCCTAGTCCCTGCTATTGCTTAGATAAATATCCCCTAGTGTCCCTAGTGTACATTTGGTCCCCTGGAGGTTCTAGGAATCTTGAAGAAGAGGTCCTTAATGTTCAGGAATGTCTCTCAAAGGGGATGTTGGGACCCTGGTCTCTGTGTTCCTGGCTCAAGGTGTGACCACTCACTTTGACATGGTCTCTGCAAACTGTCACTTTTACCAATGACGCTGCATAATCTGACTTGGGTCTTTGGAAACATGAGTTAAAATAAAGCTCTTTACATCATATGGAGCCTGGGATAAGGATCTTTTCATCGGGATGTGGGATGTCCTTCTCTATATGTGTTGTTTTTGTTGGTTAATGAATAAAGCTGCTTTGGCTGATAGCAGGGCAGAATATAGCCCGGATGGAAGGGATATATAGAGTAGGAAGACTCAGAGAGACACCATGTAGCTGCTGAAGGAGAAAAGACGCAGGACAACCTTACCAGTAGGCCACCTCCTCATGGCGGTACATAAAATTATGGAAATGGGTTAATATAGATGTAATAGCTAGCCAATAAGAAGCCTGAGCTAATGGGCCAAACAATGTTGTAATTAATATAGTTTCTGTGTGATTACTTGGTTCTGGGAGGCTGGGAAACAAACAAGCAGTCTCCCTTTATAGTCAATTAATACAGCTACTATATTTAAAACATTTGAAATTTGCTGAGCACAATGGCCAGTGCCTTTAATCCCAGCACTCAGAAGGCAAGGCAGGTGGATCTGTGAGTTTGAAGCCAGCCTGATCTATAGAGTGAGTTCCAGGACAGCTAGGGCTACATAGAATGACCCTGCCTCAAAAAACCCAAAACAACAAACGAAACAATAGTAACAACAAAACATTTGAAATTCACCTTTAAAAACGCTAATAAAAATGCCAGATGTGGCAGCAAACACCTCTAATCCGCAGTACTTGGGAAGCCTAGGCAAGACATCTTAAATTGAAAGCCATTTTAGGCCCATAGTAAAATCCCGTCTGGATTTTTAAAAAGTTTGATAAATTCACAGCATTCAATGCACAAAGGATACAAAAAGAAATCAGAAAATTCTTTCTTCTACTTTGTCTCATAGCCACCAGAAGCAACCATCTTTACCAGAGTTTTCCTTTTTTTTCTTTTTTTAAAAATTCATTTTACATACCAACCACATTTGCCCCCCTCCCCTCCTCCCACTCCTCTCTACCTTTCTCCCCTTCCCCCCCCATCCACGCTTCAGAGAGGGAAAAGCCTCCCATGGGGAGTCAACAAAGCCTGGCATATCAAGTTGAGGAAGGACCAAGCCTCTCCCCACTGTATCAATGCTGAGCATGGTATCCCACCATAGGGAATGGGCTCCAAAAAGCTACTAGTTCATGCACCAGGGATAAATCCTGGTCCCACTGCTAGGGACCCCACAAAAAGACCAAGCCACACAAATGTCACCCACGTTCAGAGGGCCTACATCCATCCCATGCAGGGTCTCCAGCTGTCAGTCCAGCTGCTATAAACGAATAATGCTGCTATAAACATAGTTGAGCAAGTGTCCTTCAAAAACAGTTAATGCTTTTAAAAACAACTACTATTGAAGTTTACTATGGACTTGCGTATGCATGTATAACTTGTATATGTATTTTATATGCTATATAAAAATCCTTTGAACTGCCTCAAGAAGCAGCACCCAAGGCACCGCTTATTGTGCTGCCCCATTACAGAGCCTGTCCTCCTGCCCAGCCGGAGCTGGAGCAAACGGAAGTGCTGGCTTTCCAGAGCTACGAAAGAGCACCAGAGTGGTCTGAACAAGAAACGCTCCCCACGGGCCCACGTACTTGCACACTTGGTCCCCGGTTGTTGGTGCTGTATGGGGGAGACTGTGAAACATTCAGGAGGTGCAGCCTTGCTGGAGGAAATATTATGCGGTCAGTCTGTTCTTGGTTTTGTGGAGGTTTAACATCACACAGACCAAAGATATTTGAGAAAGAATGTCTGCGCCGAACATGTACAGACTTCTTAACAAGAATCCCCAAACTATGCAGCGCAGCGGCTCCTTCCATTATACAAGGTATTCATTTAAGCAGTCTAGAGATACTTTACATACATGGGAGGGTTTATGCAAATGTGACCCCATTTTATATCAGGGACCTGAGATTGGTGTGCTTGTGGGGCTTGGACCCCAGAACCAATCTCCCGTAGATACCTAAAGGTAATTATGATTATTCTTTGATAGAGGAGTAGAGTGAGGCTCAGAGTTGCTGAGTGACTTAAACATGAAGTCTGCAGTCCTTACCCTCACACCACCCTGAATGTGTCAGGCCTTGTCGATCAGCGCCTTGTCCACATCCACACCACCCTGAATGTGCTGGATCTTGTCAATCGCAGCCTGGTCCACACCCACACCACCCTGAATGTGTTGGGCCTTGTCAATCACAGCCTGGTCCACACCCACACCACCCTGAATGTGTTGGGCCTTGTCAATCGCAGCCTGGTCCACACCCACGCCACCCTGAATGTGTTGGGCCTTGTCAATCGCAGCCTGGTCCACACCCACACCACCCTGAATGTGTTGGGCCTTGTCAGTCACAGTCTGGTCCACATCCACACCACCCTGAATGTGTTGGGCCTTGTCGATCAGAGCTCACTAGGCACCAGCTCATAGCAGCCACTGTTCACCTTTCTCAGGAAGTTGGTTTTCTTCCTCAAAGGAAGGGACTAGCCACATGGACATAGGCCTCAGCCCCTGAGCTACTAGAATCTCTCTTCTTGCCAATTTGTCTATTTGTGAAATTGTTCCAAGTTGTTTTGAGGTTTTTCAGCTGATTGTTGTGAAGTGGAAATGGAGGCATTTCAGTTTTAGGGAAGGTTTTTTGCCCTTAAACAAATGTAGAATAGATTAGATTTTGGTGTCTGTCTCAGTTACCTTTTTTATTGCTGTGAATGGACACCAGGACTAAGCAGCATAAGGAAGAAAGTGTTTAGTGGGGGCAGGGAGATTGGCAGCAGGCGGGCACGGTGCTGGAGTGGTAGCTGAGAACTGCATCCTGTTACAGAGTGGGAGGCAGAGCTCCCTGGGAACATCCTGGGTTCTTGACACCTTAAAGTCCACCCCCCAGTGACACACCTCCTCTAACAAGGTCACAGCACCTAATCCTCGCTAAACAGTTCACTTACTATTTACTATTCAAATAGATGAGTCTAGGGGGGCCATTCTCATTCAAACCACCACAGTATCCAAGGAAGAATTTTGAGGTGGAAAAGGCACCCAGGTTTTCTGAATTCCCTTCTTTGATCCCACGGATATATTTACTGGTCCCCTAGGCTGCAGGTAGCTAGGTTCTGTCTTTGGTTTCCTACATGGGCTAGCATGGGCAGGCCAAGACTAAACACAAAGACAGCATCTCCTCAGGCCAGGAAAGCTAATGGCATTCCTCAGCGCCCTCATCTTTACAAGGCCTTGCTTTGACTGGGCTTCTCCCCTGAAATGAGAGTCAGTAGGAAAGGGGAGCCAATCCAGTTTAAGCTTTGGGTACTTGGTACCATGGAACTCTGTAACAATCGATCCCAAGTACCCTTCCAGGGCATTTGACAAACTTTCCCCAGACCCATCCTCCAAAAGGTAAACAGTATATATGATACAGAAACTTGTATGCCTAAGAGGTGCCCAAGGGGGCAGTCCTTTGCCGGTAGAGCACATGGATAAAGCTTGGACAGGGCTATCTGCACACATGGATGTATGCCCTCAAGAGAAAAGCACAAACTGTGATCCATCCAGGAGCCCTCATTTAAATTCTCAGGGGAGGAGGCTGGAAAGACATCTCAGTTGGTAGAATGCTTGACCTGCAAGTATTAGGACCATGTTCAACCCCCAACACCCATGTGATAAAGGCAGGCACAGTGTCTCACACTTGTGATCCCAACAATGGGGAGGCAGAGACAGAACCATGAAAGACCTCACCTCAAAAAACATGGTATTTGCCACCTGAGAAATGATGCCCAAGGTTTACCTCTGACCTCATCACACACACCTGTATATACGTGTGTACCTCTCTCCCCAAACACACCTGCACCCAAATAAAATAACAACTCTTAGTTCAACCCTGCAGAAGTTAAGGGTGAGTCTGCCAAGGGAAAATCTGATGAGAATAGCCAGGGAAAGACAAGAATCAGGAAATCCACATGACCTCCTGTTTGGGGAGAGAAGTGTCCCCCAAATCGTCATACTGATAAACCTGGACATAAAGCTTAGTTTACTTTTCATTAAAAGTCAGACAATGTATTGGTTAGCCCAATAACTGAAACACTTGTTTTTAAAATGGTATCTACATTACTGTGAGGTTAGAACGTGAATCTATCCAGTGGAGGCAAGCACTTAACACATGCTAACAGGATTTTCTTTCCCTTGTTTTCTTCAGCTTGTCCCTCACTCTCAAAGCACGTCTTTTCCATTCATTTGTCCTATACTCTCTGATGTGATATAGTTAATAAGAAACATAACAACAGCCAGACACTACGATGTTTTTAAATGTCAGGTCAAGACAAGTTAGTAATTGTTCTCTCAGGATTTGAGAGCAAGCTTGATAGTCTAGGATCAAAACCAGTTGTTTCCTACTTTTTGGTACTGCCAAAATTCTCTTAAGGGTGTGTACCAGGTCAGTGTGTGGACAAGCTCACAATCTAAATGACGTCATGGTCATAGCCCACGTCAGACCCAGTTTTGTGAGGATGTGATTTAACCAAACCTTGTCTGAGAAGTAAAGAAGGGTTGCAAACCACCTCAGTGAGCCAGGCAATCTGTCCCTGTCAAAACACTTTCTCTGCGGCTGCTGTTGGAAATGACAGTCATCAAGCCTTGCCCTTGGATAGCACTTTACAAAGGGCCGCCCCAGAAGTGATTTCACACCATCCTCCCCTGGAGAAAGCACCCAAAGTGGGAATCCTCCACATGTCCTCAGTTCCCATTCGGAGAGCATTGCGAGAGAATGACACTGGCTCTGTGGCTTGGGCAGAGCACTGAGTTACCAGGAAGTAGTTTATCAGTGGCTGCTCGAATTCAGTGACACCACCCTATGCAAGACCTCTAACTAGGTGGAAGCCACAGGTGCCTTTAAGGACATCAAGTCTGGCCAACCTCACCCCTCCATCCCTAAACCCCTGGGTGAGGCCCTTCCCACCATGACCTTGCTGACGGGGAGACTGTGGCGCTTGTATTCCATGAATAAGGGCTTTTTCTCTTCTCTGCATGCCATAGGAAAGCGGTCACTCATGCAAGTGGGAAGCAGGAGACTTGTCATTTGAGCCACAAATGTCTGAAAAGACCTCTGGTCTGCAGATCTGCGTAGACGGAATAGCCCAGGATGCATGGGTACTACCTCTTGAGAGTTCAGAGCCAGGTACCCTCACCACAGGGAAGGGGAAAAAGTGCTGTGTATCAGCTATTGCCTCTTTCAGCAGCCCCGAGGCTCTGGCTAGGGACAAACAGTGTGTTGGGCAGGGACTACCTGGCTAGCAGACCCGGGGACTGGGAGATGCTTCTAAGAGAGTACCACTCTTTCCTCCCCTGTGGCTTGTCACAATCTGAATTATGTCTTTCTTTTTTTTTCCTGATAGAGGAGGAAAATCACTGGAAGCTTGCTTCCCAGGCCTTAGGATTTTTAACTTTCCAAGAGAGACAGGATGAAGAAGACTGCAGAACCTGAGGTCCCCTGGTGGGCAGAGCACACCCCAGTAGAGAATGAGTGACACCCGAGGATAGGCTAGGGGTTTGTTTCAGGGAGGTGGAACTGCATGTAGAGGAGGCAGAGGCAGGAGCCAAGCAGAGTAGGATTAGAAGCAATGGGACTCAGGTTCTAGATGAAAAATAAGCCAGACGGCCCAGGACTTTGACTAGCTTTAACAAGGACGTGTGGAGTTGGCCCCTCCTGATTCCTGGCTCCAGAGACTGATCAGAGTCAAAAGATAGACAGGTCACCCCAATAGTCCATAAGATATTACAAAACAAACAAACAAACAAACAAACAACAACAAAATACCCCTATAGGATTAAAAGGGATCCTCCACACACATGCATGCACATGTGCCTCTATATGACTATGCATGCCGGGGTCAGAAGTCAAACCCGGGAGTCATTCCTCAGGTACCACCTATCTTGTTTTTTTGAGACAAATTCTCTGCCTTGGCCTGAAATGCACCATTTAGGTTAGGCTGGCTGTCCAGAGAGCCCGGGAACAGCCTGTCCCTGCTTCTCCAGGCAGGTACAGGTGTGTAACTCATGCCTGGCTTCTATACATAGGTTCTGGGGATCAAACTCAGGTCTTCATGATTGCAAAGCAAGCACTTTACTGTCTGAACTTTCTTACCTACACCCTAACCACAACCCCGTCTATTTTCTTTAGCAGGTTATTTATCGCTAGATCTGAAAATGCCATTTGCTGCCCCAAAATGCCAACTTGATGCCTGTGGGAATCTTGTTCATCTCTCATGAACAGAAAAGTTATGTAAGCAGCAGAGTAAGGAAGGATATGGAAACATGGTAGAGAAATGTGGATCCAAGCAACAGTGGGGCATCATGACCCAGCTGTGACATTATAGCAACTTAAGAGAAACCCCACTAACCTGTGCACAGTCTTCTGGTGGAACAGGAACGGATTTTGCTGGGGACATTATAGGTGACCCAGGGTAGATAATTTTATGAGTCAACTTGACATGGCAAAGAGATGACTAGATAACTGGTTATACATGCATGCATGCATACATATACACATACATAAACACACACATATACATATACACATACATAAACATACACACACACACACATATATTCTACTTCCAAGAGAAATAGCGTTTGAACTGGCAGGTAGCCTATGTGAGGAGACCCACCCTCACTACCGCAGCTGAGCACGACCTACTCTGTCCTGGACCCACATAGATGAGAGAAGCAGAAGAAAGAAGAATTCACTCTCTGCTTGAACAGGGCCAACATCTGCCCACAGACATCAATCCTCTTGACACTCTGGGCTGACGGCTTAGACTAGAGCTACAACCAGTTTTCCTGTGCTTCTGGATTGCCAATGGACAATGGTGAGAATTCTCAGTTTCCAGAGAGCCAGTCCCTCATGCTGGGCATCTTTCAACCACTTGCCTATATTCTGTTGGTTTGTGAACACTGCATGGCCCACAGTCTCAAGCTTTGGGAGGAAGAGTGAAATGATATATTTCGAAACAGAAATGTTCGTGCCCTTTGATCCCAGCAACCCTATTTCACAGAGGAGCGCCAGATGAATTGAAGAAGAAAACAGCCAGAGACATCCAAAGTTCTCTTATGTAACGGCTGTGAAGGGACGGGAAGAGCTCAGCACTCTCACAGTGGAGGAGGCCTAAGAGAAATGACGCCAGCTGTGGACTGTTCCTTTACACTGTGTGAATATATGTCGCTGCGATTGGTTTGATAAAGAAGCTGACTGGCCAGTACTTGGACAGGATAAGGTTAGGTGGCAGAGCCTAACTGAGAACTCTGGGAAGAGGAAGGGTGAAGTGAGAGGGGTCGAGAGCTGATGCAGAGAGAAGCAGGATAGGTATGTCATGATGAGAGAAGGCACCAAGCCATGTGGCAAAGCATAGATAAGAAACATGGGTTAATTTATTATTTTTTATTTAAAAGTTTTTTTTTTATTTTATATATCAACCACAGTTACCCTTCTCTCCCTTCCTCTTACTTCTCCCTACCCTTCCCCCTCCCAACCCTCTCCCATCCACTGCTCATAAAGGTTAAGGCCTCCCATGGGACATCAACAACATCTGGCATAGCAAGTTGAGACAGAACCAAGCCCTTTCCCCCTGTATTGAGGCTAAGCAAAGTATCTCTACATAGGGAATGGGCTCCAAAAAGTCAGTTCATGCACCGGGGTAAATCTTGGTCCCATTGTCAGTGTCCCTACAGACTACCTAAGCCACAGACCTGTAACCCACATTCAGAGGGCCTAGTTTGGTCTTATACAACTGTTAGTCTAGAGTCACTGAGCTCCCACTAGCTCGGGCCAGCTGTCTCTGTGGGTTTCCCCATCATGGTCTTGACCCCTTTGCTCCTACAACTCCTCTTCCCTTCCTTCAGCTGGACTTCAGGAGCTTGGCCCAATACTTAGCTGTGGATCTCTGCATCTCTTTCCATCCTTACTGGATGAAGGCTCTATGATAACAATTAGGGTGGTCATCAACCTGATTACAGGGGAAGGCCAGTTCAGGCACCCTCTCCACTATTCCTTGGAGTCTTAGCTGGGGTCATCCTTGTGGATTCCTGGGAATTTCCCTAGCACCAGGTTTCTCCCTAACCCCATAATGGCTCTCTCTATCAAGACATCATTTTCCTTGCTCTCCCTCTCTCAACTCAATCAACCCTCATGTTCCCTCATGTTCTTCTTCCCCTCCCCTTTACAAACCCTGAGCACTCCCAATTTACTCAGCAGATCTCACCTATTTACCCTTCCCAGGGACATCCATGCATGTCTCTCTTAAGGTCATTCTTGTTACCTAGCTTCTCAGGCGTTGTGGATTGTAACATGGTTATACTTTTCTTTATGTCTAATATCCACTTATGAGTTTGTCTTTCTGGGTCTGGGATACCTCACTCAGGATGTTTTTTTTTTTCTAATTCCATTCATTTGCCTGCAAATTTCAAGCTGTCTTTGCTTTTTAACACTGAGTAGTACTCCATTGTGTAAATGTACCACATTTTCCTTATCCATTCTTCAGTTGAGGGGCATCTAGGTTGTTTCCAGGTTCTGGCTATTATGAGTAATGCTGCTATGAACATAGTTGAGCAAATGTCTTTGTGGTGTTATTATGTATCCTTTGGGTATATGTCCAAGAGTGGTATTGCTGGGTCTTGAGGCAAATTGATTCCCAATTTTCTGAGAAAACACCATATTGATTTTCAAAGTGGTTATACAGTTTGTACTCCCACCAGCAATGGAGAAGTGTTCCCCTTACTCTGCATCTTCTCCAGCATAAGTTGTCATCAGCGTTTTTGATCTTAGCCATTCTGACAGTGTAATATGGCATCTCAGAGTCATTTTAACTTACATTTCCCTGATGACTAAGGATGTTGAACAATTCTTTAAGTGTATTTCAGCCATTTGAGATTGTTCTGTTGAGAATTCTCTGTTTAGATCTCTACCCCATTTTTAAATTGGATTGTTTGGTATTTTGATGCCTAGTTTCTTGAGTTCTTTATATATTTTGGAGATCAGCCCTCTGTCAGATATGGTGTTGGTGAAGATATTTTCCCAGTCTGTAGGCTGCCATTTTGTCTTGTTTATCATGTCCTTTGCCTGACATAAGCTTCTCAGTTTCAGGAGGTCCCATTTATAATCATTGTTCTCAGTGTCTGTGCTACTAGTGTTATATTTAGGAAGTGGTCTCCTGTGCCAATACATTCAAGGCTGCTCCTCACTTTTTCTTCTATCAGGTTCAGTGTAACTGGATTTATGTTGAGGACTTTGATCCATTTGGACTTGAGTTTTGTGAATGGCAATAGATATGGATATATTTGCATTCTTCTACATGTCGACATCAAGTTATGTCAGCACCATTTGTTGAAGATACTTTCTTTTTTCCATTGTATAATTTTGACTTCTCTTCACAGACCTCCAATAACTTAATGGGGTGTTTTATTTAAAAACAGTTTTAGATTTTTTTGTGTGTCTTTGTATGTGATGTGCATGTGGGTGCCCCAGGGACTGGCAGAGGGTGCTGAGTCCCTTGGAGGTGGAATTGCAGATGATTATGAGCTGTCCATCATGGGTGCTAGGAAGTGAATTTGAGTTTTCTGGAAAAACTGCTGTAAGCAGAGGCTGCTCGTTCATTTCCCAACTGCTCAGGACTGAATAATCATACAGAAACTAAATTAATTATAACACAGTTTGACCAATGATTCAGGCATATTTCCTGCTAGCTCTTACATCTTGAATCAACCCATTTCTATTAATCTATGTATCAGCATGAGGCTGTGGCTTACTGCTAAGGATCTGGTGTCTGTCTCCTTCAGCAGCTACTTGGTGTCTCTTTGACTCCACCTACTCTCTCTATACATCTCTGTTTGGATTTCCTGCCTGGCTTTATTCTGCTCTGCCATAGGCTGAAGCAGTTTTATTCATCAACCAATAAAGCAACACATGTACAGAAGGACATCCCACATCAAACTGCAAGCACTATCAACCATCGAGCTACCTCCCCAGCCCCAGGGTGTCATTTTTTTATTAACATTTGTTCTTTTAATAAAAATCTAGAAACATACTGGCCCCCTGACTGCCCTGTGGCCCTTGTGACATTACCCCTCCAACATAACCAACCACGTGTACACCAGTTTCAACCTCCTTAGGACCATACCTCTACAAGAGCAAGGACTATGTTTTTTTTTCCTTTGTCTTGACTCAGCACTTGCATTTGGCAATTACCTTTTAGGTGAGCCAACCACTGCTGAGGATTGCATTGTATTTAAAAATAAAGCTCAATGGATTACTGTCTCCACTCTCTTATCTCCTGGCAAAGAACACTCATAGAAACGGATATCTAAAGGATCTTTTAGAGGAAGGCAAAACCACATTTGAAAAGCTGCCACTTTGCATCTAAGTGAAACACAGATGTGTACTGCAGGAGCTGCTTGGGGCTGACGGAGGTCCTTGGGCTGGCTTGCTAATCTGTCTGTCTGTCTGTCTACCTACCTATCTGTCTGTCTTTCTGTCTATCTCTCTGCCCCCAGAGGCAGTAATGTGTTAAAAAATTAAAGTCATTTTACTGTTTGTCATGCAGACCAACTGGATCTTTGCCAGAAGGAAGGCTGCCGCCACTCTGACGGCCAAAGCTGCTGTCTCTAAGCTGGGGCCTGTGCTTCGTGGGCTTAAATGTCAGGGATCTGAGGAGACAAGAACTGTGATAATGTAACTCGTGCCTCCCAAACACGAGGCCAAATTCTGATCTGAGCACTGAGTCCTCACTACTACACTAACCCATGCTCCCACCTTACAGCTGAGAACTCAAAGTTCAGAGAGCTGGCGTGGCTCATTCAAGGTCAAATAGCTAGTGAGGGGCCGGTTTATGCCAAAGCAGCCCCTGGTCCTGAGGGTTCACCGTCAAGAGGCCTGAAGGGCTGTTGGATGAAGTCTTGGGTCCTTTCTTCTTTATTCTTTAGTATAAAACATCACCCTTTAAACATTATTTCCCCTAGCTTGCACCCTTTCTCTTGTTTTCGGACTAGATCGCCAAGCCTGTGACTATACTCAGTCAGTGTCTTTATTCCTCTCATCCCCTTTTACCAGCAACCATCTCTGAGACTCCAGAGTACAAAGTAAGTCTAGGTTGTGTTTTCTCCAGTAGGGTCTCAGTCTGTGAGGATCAGCTCTGGGATTGCTACAGATGGTATGTGTTTCCTTCAGTTCAGCGTGAGAGTAGGAACAGAGACTTTAACGCAGTGACTGAGTCAGGGTCTTCCTGGCCAGCATGACCGGGGGACCTTTATCAAAGTAGGTGATTCACCAAAGCAAAACATAACAGCCTGAACAAGCAAACAAACACAAACCCCCAAACAAAACACAAAAACTTAAAATAAGTTAGAGAGAGTTTACTCTCAAGCCAAATTTGAATGACCATGGCCCAGGAACACAGATTTAGGTTGTCCCAAATTCCATGTTCCAACGGGGAAGCAGTTCCATGAAGTTTTTATAGCAACAGAACAAAGAAAGTCACAAATCAAGGCAATTTAAAAATATACTGGTGGGAACATCAGAAAGGCAGTTATGGCAAGGTGGGGGAGGCAGTCATGAAGTCCTGACGACATCTTTGGCTTTGGGGTTGGTGGAAGCTAGTGGTCTGCTAAGTTAATAAATTCTGAAAGGTGTTTGTTTATTAGACACAGAGATGAGCAAGGAATGGCTGCTCGGGGGGCTACATCTAGACCGAGATAAGGTGATTAGATTCTGGACCCGCAGCATGCCAATCTCTGCATCACTCAGTTCTAGTCAGAAGACACAGCTTCCTCCTTGTTGACCACAAGTAAACGCCTCTGAAAGGGAGGCCCTTTCAGCCCTATCCTCTGCTGCACGAGGGCACCCCTTTCTTCCTTCTGAGAGGATGTACTATTTATGGAACCAGACTGCTGGGTCTTGATCTTGGACTTCCAGGCTCATGAACTGTAAGAACATAGATTTCTGTTCTTTCACAGTACCCAGGCTGCGGTGTTCTGTCACAGCATGAATGGGTTGTGGTGGGACTGAAATAGCCTTTGTGCCAGAACAATTTCTTTAGAGTTATGCTAATTTTCCCCTTGGAAGTGAAACTTTTTCACAGACCATAATTTCTAAACTCCATATTCTTCTATGCCAGCTATACCCTCCCCCATCCTGTCTTAGTCACTCTCGCATTGCTGTGAAGAGACACCATGACCAAGGCAACTCATTAAAAAAAAAATCATTTAATTGGGAGCTGGCTTAGAGTTTCAGAGATTTGTCCATTATCACCATGGCGGGAGCATGGATGCGGGTGCTGTAGCAGCAGCTGAGGGTTGAGAACATCCTGATCAGCAGCAGAGTGGGGGAGCCAGAGCCTGGTGTGGGCTTTGTGGCCTTTTCAAGCCCACCCCAGTGACAGCTACACCAAAGCCACACCTCCTAGACCTTCAAATCCTTTCAAACAGTTCTACTCCCTAAATATTCAAATATATGAGTCTATGGGTGTAGTATGATGGGCCTGTTTTGTTGGCGTTTCTGTCCTGCCCAGTTCCCACAGCCGTTTAGCCCCAGAGAAAATCACACAGAGGTCTCCAGAAGATTATAAACTGGTTGGCCCATTAGCTCAGGCTTCTTATTAGCTCTTATAACTTATATTAATCCATTATTCTTATCTATGTTAGCCACATGGCCCAGTACCTTTTTCAGTAGGGCAGGTCACATCCTGCTTCTTCAGTGGTCTGGGCAGGAGTGAAGAGGAATGGGCTTCCTCCTTCCCAGCATTCTCCTGGTCTCATCGCCCCGCCTCCCTTTCCTGTCTGGTTGATCCACCTATACTTCCTGCTTGGCCAATCAGCGTTTATTTAAAACATGATTGACAGTATATAGACAATTATCCAGCACCATATGGGGGCCATTCTTCTTCAAACCACCACACCTCCTTTTGCATAATGACAATGACCTCTAATTAACACACTGCCATCTGCTGCCCTGTTGTAGTCCCCTCTTCTTGTTTTTCAGGTTTTTTTTTTGTTTTTTGCTTTTTTTTGTTACTTTTAGTTTTACCCCATGCTCTTTAAATTGCCTTCCTAAAACACAGATTCCACATCTACTCAGAATTCATTTAGGAAATAATTGCTGCTTCAGCTACAAAAATCCCACATCTTCGTTGCCTGGGGCTGACATGTTAAGCATTAAAGTGGTATTAGATGACTCCTGGTGGGGACTCAGTTTCTAAGTCACGCTTCATCATTCCTTCTAATTGACAGAACTTTTCTCCCTGTTTTATTTTTTGCACACAAAAAAGGCATTTTATCCAGACTTAAATAGAATTTAAAATTCTGCTTTGGGGGGGAGGATAGTTTTGTGATAGATCTTAGTGATTCATTTCTTTAGAATTACATGTATTTATTTATTTGCATGTAAGTGTGTGGGCATGAACATGTCACAACATATGTATATTGAGGTCACAGAAGAACTTGGAGGTGGAGGTTGATTCTCTCCCTCCACTTGTGGGTCCTGGGGCTTGAACTCTGGTCTTTATGCTTGGATGCAAATGCTTTTATACACTAAGCACACCTTGCCTGCCTGGTACTCTTTTCAACTATTTGTGGGAAGTTGTGGAAACTGAGAGTGCCTTTTCTGAGTTTTTTATATTGTATATATTTTGAAACATTGAATATTTTAATATGTTTTATATGACCGTAGAATTTTTTGTTGTTGTTCATTTGTTTTTAACAGTTCATTTCACCCAGAGGCAGAGTGTTTTCCTGCCCTTGAATATGTATTACCTTCAACTTGCTTGACCCATAATAATATAAGGCTGAACTGAGCTCCCATAAATTAGGGGCTCTGACTTAGTTTAGTCGCCTCTGACTTTGTTCAGCTGGAATGCTGTCTGTAGACTGCTACCAAAGGAGGCCGAGAGGTCACCTGGACAGGACAAGTTGCTCTAGCAGTTGCTCAGCATGAACTGCCAGCTCAGCTGAGCTCTGGAGGGTGCAGCCAGGTGGGCTCAACAGGATAGTCACTCAGCCACCGTCTTAGGAGACATGACAGATCATTGTGTTGTAAGCCACCAAGGGTGACAAGGGGCTTGTTCTGGAGAATAAGTGAAACAAAGTGGTATGAGTTACTCTGTGTGTGCGTGTGTGTGTATGTATGTATATGTGTGTGTGTAAATCCACATATGATCATTTAAAAATCAAACCATGGTTTCTTATAATTAAAGACACTTACTAAAGCTTACTATCTTTAGTTGGTCCCGCCCCCTACATTTTTTTTTAAGAAATAAATAGAGCATGTTTAGGAATTTGCAAACAAAATGCCCACACCAAATATGTCTGCTGCCTCTTTTGGTACCTAATTAGTATATGAAACGATGAATCTTAAATCACTTTTTTTTGTGGAAAATTTCCAGGGCATGCCATAGAATAAATATGCATCAAACAGCAGTATACCCTGCCTAGCCAATAGAGGATTGTGGACCCCTCACCCAGCCGCCTCACATGCTCTTCTTTCCTTCCCGGGGAACCCCTGTCGCTAGACATTGCTCCTCATCCCCATGCACATTTAGGTCTAATATGCAGCTCTGCAGTTTTACAATAGGAGACGAATCATTGCTGGTATCTACAATTTACTTTATTTAACATCAGATTTTTGAGGTTTACTCGTAGTGAGGGTGGCAGAACAAAGAACTCAACTCTGAAGAGGTGCGTGCTGACTTGGGGATGAAGCTCTGTTGGTAGAGCGTTTGCCTAGCATGAATGGAGCTCTGGGCTCCCTCCCCACTACTAAGTACCATGGTGGCACATGTCTTAATCCTAGCACTCAGGAGAGAGTGGCAGGAGGGTCCCAAGTCCAGGCCATCCTTGGCTATATAGTGAGTCCAAGGTTAGCCTTGGCTATGTCAAGATGATTGAAAGAACAGCAGAGCCACTCTATGTCATTGTGTATTCACTCAGGGTGGGCCAAACTCTGCTGGCCTGCTGGCGTCTCAACCCTTTCTTAATGTCTACTTGTGACTTGGTTCTGTTAGTGTCATCATGGATTACAAATCGGAGGTCAGAGTCTTCTTGTCATCTAACACTTTCCAGTGCAAATCTAACGTCAGCCTCAGTAGTCATCTGAAGTGCTGTACCGTTCACGTTTTACAAAACGAAAGATAAAGGGGATTTTTCGGTTGAAAGAGGATTCACTCTATAGCCCAAACTGGCCTCAAGCTTGAGATCTGCCCCATCCTCCTGAGTGCTGGTGTCTGTCACCAAGCCCAACTTTAGAGAAGTTAATTTTAATATACATTTCTCTTAAGCCAGGATTCTATAATAGCACGCTCACATACTGTATATTTAATATATAACTAGGATAAAAATTATTGTGAGCCAGTCTACATTTTTTCATGTGAAGCGTTCAAAATTAGATGCAGATTTTACAATTATAGGACAGGTTAATTTGGATTAGCTCTATTTCAAGAGCTCGGCAGCCACTTGCAGCTAGTAGCTACAATTTTAGCACAGATAGGCCTTCAAAACCACACACAAAACAGTCATTGGCAAACCCATCACCAAATTAACGAGCAAACACTGTGAGGTGTTCTATTCTCCTATGAGGCTAGAGGGGAATGCGTATGGGGTATGTGGACAGGGGTCTCCCAGTGGAAGTAGTAGCCACCGTGTTGGTGACCCTGGCGAAGGCTGCAGCAGTTTATGTCTCTGTATGTGGGGGTGAGCTACATACATTTCAAGAACGCTTAAGGCACTCACTAACAGTACTGACTGCTCCATCATCCATGGCCAACCTTCCTCGGGATGAAGGGCACTGACTTGTACCCTCCTAAGGAATGAACTGCTGTTTGCCTTCCCAACATAGAGCTTCATAGAGCCCTTCATTGGGAGCTGACTCCTATGTGGTCCAAGTAGACTGAGTGTGAACCTTTGTTCTTTGAGGAGGACCATGATTCTGCCCAAGGCCAGACTGGCACCATTGAAGTCCACAGTGGGAAGAACCACAAGCCAACTCCCTGCATGGTCCAGGCAGCTCTTTATTTAGATGAATCCACACAGAGATGCTTCAGTTTGGTCTGGACATGATTATATGGTTTTCAGGCCATGTAGTCTTACGAGAAGTCAGGAGCACTGACAGCAAGTCCTGGACCACACCAAGTGTACTGTTCCTTGACTCAGTTTCTCTTTTTCTCGCTCCAGCAGTACAACTAGTACTGACCTTGTATGATGACTCTATCCTGGCCCCCCATCCCTTCTTAAGGAACACTCCCAGGAGAGTGTAAATCAAAGGGTTGAGTGCCTCCAGGCTGAAGTAAGCTCTGAGTTAAACTCCAGTTTGCTGCCTTGTCTTCCCTGAAGATTCTTGAAGTGTCGCTGGAGCACTGAGAAGTTTTGTTCCTCGCGTCCTTGTTCAGAAAGAGGGGACTCAGTGTACCCTTCAAAAGGAAGATTCACTGGGCTCTTGGCATCTTCCAAGGTCCTTTCTGAGGTGGGGACCATCAGTGGGTTCACAGGCAGGCTCTCTTCCTAAGAAAACTTTCTATAAACACTCACTCAACTGTGACTAATCAGGTTTTTTTTTTTTTCTCCTCCATTGGTAAAAGTCATCAGATACATAGGCAAAGTTCCTTCTGAGCTACGCGTCCTTAGACCCATCACCTCCCAAACCAGGCAGGCTCCTCTGTACTTCCATTGAGTCCCAGAGCTGGATGCCAGACTGGGCGATACAAGTGAGATTCTGTCTTTCAACACAACAAACAAACAAAGAAATAAACAGTGCAAAAAAAAAAAGAACACCTTTTCTCTGAACATTTTTTCTAAAACTTTTCTAGAACATTTTTTGTTTGATCCTTTCAGAGTTGTGAGTTTAACTTTTATGCATTTATCTTCATTTTAATTACTTTTTAATTTATTAATTTAAAAAGTTACACACATTCAGTTCAAACTCGAATACTTTTAAATGCTGCTCAACAAAAAACACCAATCTGTTATGGGTTTCCTATGTACCATTTCAAAGTTATTCTGTAGATAATATATATATTTTCAGATATTTTTAAATAAAAAGGAGCATTGTTTCATTTTTAAAGCTACTTTAGCACAAAGCAAGGTAAAATGGCAGAAACCTGTGGATTGAAAAAGAAAATTGCCTGCGGTATAATTGTTTTAAATGCTGTGTTCATGTGTTGAGTTTAAAAATATTTTGATGTGTTCCGATGCTTGGAAAACAAGAAGCTGTGAATCACTGCCTTGGATAAACTGTCCAATGTGATTATATAGTTTTGTGCTCGGTGGCAAGGTCACCTTAATGAGTTTACATAATAATATACAGCAAACATAAAGCTACCCAATAAACTGGAGAGAGCAGGCAGGGAGGAAAGGGGTGGAGGGGGCAGGTGGCCTCAAGGGTTGCCACTTGAGGACAGGAGCTGTGAAGGAAGCCATCAGGAGCGAGGAGTCCTTCCGAAGTGGAGTTGGTACAATGAAGACATGGGGATGCAGCTGTCCCATCTGCACTTCATGCCGCTATGCGCACTTGAGAAGTGCCTAGTGAGACAGAGGAACTGGATTTTAAATTTGATTTCGTTTCAACTAATTCGAATTTCTACATAGCTGGGTGTGGGATAGGGGTTCCCATACTGGGTAGTGTAGTTGTGGGTTTGCCACGTTCGCTGAGGAGGGAGGCATCATGAACACAGGCGGCAGCGCAGGAGAGTGAGAAAGGGCTGAAAGACCCAGAGGAAAGCGGGGAAAGGAAAGGTGTGCGCCTGTGCGGTGGTGGGACAGAGTTGAAGGGCTAGACAGCCAAGAGCATTTGTTTGTCTTGGGCGATCCCTAGTACGCCGCTGGGTTTTTCTGAAGGGTTCCAGTCGGGGCATGGATCCATCTGAGTCTAAAAGGTCTCTGGCCTCAACACCAAGCCGGTTACGGGAGCACCTGCACTGATCCAAAGCACTACTGCAAGGAAACCCCACAGTTTCACACACCACTAGGTGTGCCATTAGCCAAAATGAGTGTTTATTTGCCTTTAGTTTGCAAAACATGGTGTCTCTTTGTCGTTTACCTCAGTATACTTGAGGTATGTTTTTCATTTTGTCTCACTGAAAGCAAGGTGGCGTGTACTCTGGAAATCCATCAATGGAGATAGTCTAATTTGGTTTTATGTTATTTCCGGGTAAAACTATGCTGGTTCAGACACATGTTCATTATTAGCTATCTACCATGTGCCAGGCGCTGGCCCCACACACAGTGCAGGAATTACACATTGCACAACAACAGGAGACCACTGATCACGTGGGCCTCTGTGTGGCTGGTACTCCCCACAGAGCAGCAGCTGAATAGCTCAGCAGGACTCTGGGCGGTGGGGACCAAACCTTAAGGTGCAGTCCATCTGTCTCACTCTCTCTCTTTCTCCTCTCCCTCCCTCCTGCTATCCCTCTCTATCTTTCTCTCCCTCTCTCTCCCCCGCCTTCTCTGTCTCATTTGTCCTGTTTGTCCCTGTTCTAGCCTATATGCATTCCTGCCTTGGGATTATTAGCAGGAGCCAACATGCCCAGTTTGTGAGGTGCTGGACCCAGGGCCTCAAACATGCAGGCAAGTACTCTCCCACCCCTTTCTCTGTTCTATGTTTTAGGAAACTTGTCCATCTAAAATCTTCTTTGTGACTAGAAATACAGGTGCCCTACACTCTTTTTGAGAGGTCCACAGACCACAGTGCAGTTTTCCCTTCCATTTTTGTAAGAAACACTACATTTTACTTCTTTTCAGAAAACACCTCTCATTGAGCATAAATCTAAAAATAAAGCTATGTACTAAGCCTGCTAGAAAAACTAACTCACGACAGTTGACGACACACAAAAACAAAACACAGCTTTTGCCTCAAAGGGAATAAGAGAGAGTTTATTCTGTAGCTCAATTTGAGTGACCGAGGCCAGGAAACATGGAGCGAGGTTACCCCAGGTTCCATGTTCCCAACTTGGAAGCAGTTTCCTGAAGTTTCACAGTAGCAGAACAAAGAAAGTTGTAAATAAGTCAATTTAAAAATACTTTGGTGGAAACACTGGAGAGAGGGTTACAGCAAGATGGGGGAAGCTCTCCTACAGCCCTTATACACTATCTGGTGACATTCTTTGCTTTTGAGTTGGTAGAAGCTAGGGGTTTGCTAAATTAATAGACTCCCAAAGGGTTTTGTTGTTGTTGTTTCTATTAGCCATAGAATGTTAGCTCTGGCAAGAATGGCTATTCAGGCTGAGATAAGGTAATTAGCCTCTGGACCAACAACATTCCAACCTGGCCTCAGCACAGCAGTCCTAATCACTCCATCAGTCTTGCCTACACAGCTTCTTTCCAGGAATTATTGTTGACATCTTTGCCCTTGAGAGATTCAAAGTGTTGCTTGGTCAGACCTAAGATCCAAAACAGTATTCTTAAATTACGTATGTCTCAACCTTTAAAAAGGGGTAGCTGGCAGTTACTGCATGAACTTGGGGACCAGGATCCTTGAGTCAGACTTGACTAGGCTTTCCTGGGAGGATATCCTAGTTAGGACTCACCCTGAAGCTCAGCGACTTCAAGTAACAAGCACTTGCCATTTGTCTTGATTCTTGGGTCACTGAACAGCTCTGGTCTAGGCTGGAGAGGCACATCCCTGTTCAGCTGGCTGGCCTTACTGCTGTACCTGGGCACTGCTGGATGGTTGTGAGACTTGGTTGAGAAGGTGTATCTGCGCAAGGGACATCTCATCTTCTAGTAGGCTTCACATAGTGGCCTTGCCATGATGTGTCAGGGCACAGAAGAGCAACAAGAGGGGGCAAGATTTAATATACAAAATATATGAATTTCTTCTTACGGGCTGGTGAGATGACTTAGTGGATAAGGCGCTTGCCACCAAGCCTGAGGACCTGACACTCAGGACCCACATGGTGGAAGGAGATAAACAACTCCAGAAAGTTGACTTCTGGCCGTCATATGCATGCCTGGCACATGCATGTCTCCACCCCACAATACACGAATGGGAAGAAAACGAAGGGTAAGAATTTCAAAAGACATGCCTGTTTGCTTCGCAGTTTTCACTTATAAATAGGTCCATTGGATGGGCTGTGTATAAAGACACACCAAGAGAGATACTCAAGATTAGAGGCCCAGGATGTCTGCACACCAAGAGGGATACTCAAGACTAGAGGCCCAGGGATGTCTGGCTACCTGCTAACATCTAATAATTGCACCCGTGTGTCAGTCTCCTCAGACACATTACTGAAAATATTTTGCTCACTGCTGCCCAGGCTAAATAGCTGTTGCTGTGGCAGCTGAAGACCCTTATCAGGTAACAGTGATTCGAGAGGTTACAGTGTGTGTTCTCATTTCAATTTGCCTATTGCTGAATGTGAAGGGGAGCACCAGTTTTATGGACCCACAGTCTCCCTGAAGCTGGGGTTAGCCCGGGGATGGATTTATCCCTACTCTCCTGTGATTGGCAAGCTCCATCCTTTTCTGTGAAGGTCTAACATGTATCAAGCATGTAAACATGTAAAGACAAAAAGGGTCACGGGCACAGCTGTCTCAGGACAAAGCAGTCTACCACCCAGGTCTTGTGAACTCGGGCCTATTATAGAGGTGGAAACTGCTTTTACTTAGTGTAGTACCAGAGGCCCTGGGCAGAGTTATTAAACAAGAAAAAGAGGCAGTGGGTATTATGAATTTAAGAGGGAATGACAAACTGTTCTTATTTTACAGATGCTCTGACAGTCTATTTGAGTGTGGCATCCAACATCGGCTTTGATAATAGACACTACAGCTAGCCACAGATCACAGAAGAAACAGGTAAACATTGGAATATTCATGTTCAATAAGGATTCAGGAACGGATCTGCTCACACAAAGCAGTAGCATTCTGTTACCCATCACCAAAGACGCTTCTCTACAGCTAAGGGGGATAGTTGAAGAGAACCACAACCAGATGTATTGCAAAGATCAATGAATGGGGAAGCCCAGCCCCAATGGATACATTTGTAGCACAGCTCCTACATCTATGTATGGCTCAGGGAACACGGTGAAAGAGGGGTGGAAAGACTGTAAAGAGCCGGAATACCAGGAAGTCCACTGTGAGACTGCTTCTCTTAGAAAGGGCTGCATCAACAAGACCGGACCAATGATGTCATCAATAGACATGCTAATGTAGAAGAGGGGAAATCTCATGGGAATCTCATCTGGTCCAGTACCGAGAGAGAACTACAGGCAGATGATGGCTGTAGAGAGAAGGAGCATTAGCTTCTTCCAGACATAATCCCCTGATGGTTATCCAATACAAAGTGGTCAGCAACAGAATCATTATCAGATACTGAAAATAGACTCAGCAGACTGTGTTTATATATTTGTCTATCCATCCATCCATCCATCCATCCATCCATCCATCCATCCATCCATCCATCCATCTATCCATCTGTCCGTCCATCCATCCGTGTGTGTGTGTGTGTGTGTGTGTGTGTGTAAAACAATAATAGTCAAAGAAAAAGAGGCTATCAGTTTGAGAAGGGGAGTATGGGAGGGGTTGGAGGGAGGAAAAGGAAGAGGGCAAGTAATGTAATTATATTTTAACTAAAATGGGGGGGAATCAGTCATATTTCTTCTTTACCAGCAATCTAAAAAATGTTTAACAGAAAATAAAACAACTTTCACATGATAAACAGAACCACAAAGTACCTAAAATAAACTTAATTAAAAATCCCAGGACAGGACTGGGAAGATGGTAAAGGCACTTGCTGCCAAGCCTGAAGACCTGCGTTCAATCCCTGAGTTCAAGGCATGGTGGAAGGAGAGATCCTACTTCTGCAAGTTGTCCTCTGACCTCCACGGGGTGCTGAGACATGCACATTCCCTTATCTTACTACATACATCAATAATTGAATAAATAAACGCACTAAAATTTTTAAATACAAGATAATTTTTGGAGAAAAATGTAATATTAGTAAAGGACATAAAACTGAATAAGAAAAGAGATATGCCATGTTTGTGGGCAAAGCTGTTTTTAATAAAAAGTTATCAGTTTTTAAATTAATTTTAAAATTCAAAGTAATTTCAAGATATTCACAATACAACTATTTGAGGGAATAAAAACTAAAACTTAGAAAATCAAACCAAACCAAACAAACAAAACAAGACCCACAAGTCTTTTTCTTGAGACAGCATCTCACTATGTATCTCTGGTTGTCCTGGAACTCACTCTGTAGACCAGGCTGGCCTCAAACTCACAGAGATCCGTCTGCTTCTGCCTTCCAAGTGCTGGGAATAAAGGCCCATGTCAACATACCCAGCTTTATTAGTCTATTTTGATGGACTGATAAAAAATAATAGCAAAGAGGAAACATTCACCTCAGGCTATTCCAATGCTACTGCGCTGGCTAGTTTTATGTCAACTTGACACAAGCTAAAGACATCAGAAAGGAGGGAACCCCAATTGAGCAAATGCCTCTGTATTATCGGGCTGTAGGCAAGCCTGTAGAGGATTTTCTTAATTAGTAACTGATGTGGGAAAGTCTAGCCAACTGTGGGTGGTGCTACCCTGGGCTGGTGGTCCTGGGTTCTATAAGAAAGTGGGCTGAGCAAGTCATGGTGAGCAAGCCAGTAAGCAGCCCTTCTCCACTGCCTCTGTATCAGCTCCTGTCTCCAGGAGCTCCTGAGTTCCCGCCCTGACCTCCTTCAATGATGAGCAGGGATGTAGAAGCTTAAGTCAAACAAACCCTTCCCTCCCCACATTGATTTCAGTCATATTGTTTCATTGTAGCAATAGTAACCCTGACTAGCAGAGCTACATGCTAGAATGCAGGGGCAGAGGCATTTAAGAAGCTGCTCAAAAATGTATGTATGTGTGTATGTGTATGCTCGCAGGTGTACTGGTGCACATGACATGTATGTGTGTATGTGTATGCTCGCAGGTGTACTGGTGCACATGACATGTATGTGTGTATGTGTATGCTCGCAGGTGTACTGGTGCACATGACATGTATGTGTGTATGTGTATGCTCGCAGGTGTACTGGTGCACATGACATGTATGTGTGTATGTGTATGCTCGCAGGTGTACTGGTGCACATGACATGTAGCAAACAAATCAATAGCAAAGGATAGGCTGTTTAATAGATAGTGTAGGGAAACTGGCTCACTACATGGAAAAATTATATTTGATCCCTAACACATAATACTATAAATAAACATTAACTTCAGACAAATTAAAGAATCTAGTGTAAAAGGTAACGCTACAAAACAAATGTATACGTATAAACATGTTTATGTCAGAATATATATACATATGATATATATGTCAGGCTATATTCTGAGAAATGTTTCTAACCCAAAGTTAGTTCTTTTTTTTTTTTTAAAGATTTTATTGCCGGGTGGTGGTGCACACCTTTAATCCCAGCACTTGGGAGGCAGAGGCAGGTGGATCTCTGTGAGTTCGAGGCCAGCCTGGTCTACAAGAGCTAGTTTCAGGACAGGCTCCAAAGTTACAGAGAAACCCTGTCTCAAAAAAAAAAAAAAAGGATAAAAAAAAAAGATTTTATTTTAGGTCTCATTATACTAACCCTGCTGGTCTGAATTTTGCTATGTAGATCAGCCCAGCTACTAACAGAGATTCACCTGCCCTTGCCTACCAAGTGAGGCTTATTTTTATTTTATGCGTACAAGTGTTTGGCTGTATGGATGTATGTGTTTCATATGCATACAGTGCCCTCGAAGGCCAGATGAAGGCACTGGAACTTGTGGTAGTTTGAGTGTAATTGGCCCATAAGCTCATAAGGAATAGCACCATTAGTGGCGTTGTTGGAGTAGGTGTGTCCTTTTTGGAGGAAGGGTGTCACTGTGGGGTGGGCTTTGAGGTCTCTTTTACTCAAGCTTCCCTCAGTGCAACACTGAGACCCCTTCCTGTTTCCTTCTGATCAAGGTGTAGCCAGCACCGTGTCTGCTGCATGCCACTATATTTTCCGCCATGATGATAATGGACTGAACCTCTGAACTGTAAGTTGTCACCCCAATTAAATATTTTCCTTTATAAGAGCCGCCCTGGTTGTGGTGTCTCTTCACAGCAATAGATCCCTGTAGCTGGAGCTATAGGCAGCTATGAGCAGTCATACGGTTGCAGTACTTTTCAAGAGCAATAAATGCTCTTAACTGCTGCTGCTGAACCTGTTTCCAGTCCCCCAGTGTTAGTTCTTGTGGCAATGTAATACATGAAAGATGATATATTTGCTTCAAGATTATCAGGCAAGTTTTTTTTGTTGATAATGGACAATAAAGAGAACAATATGTAGAAAAAGGAAGAATGACTGATAAGTAGGATGGATTATTGTTTTTTTTCTTTTCTAAAAGATTACAGCTAAATAACTTTGTTTCATTGTTGGAGTACAGCATACAAAGTTCTGTTTCCTGCTTCCTGCCGGGACACTTTGCCCATTAGGGTGTTGCTCACCACTCCCCTCCAGTGGACAACTCTGGAATTAGCTTTCATTTCCCTGCACCTGCTGCAAATGAGGACCGTCCCTTCCTCAACTCTTCTCTGCCCTCTTCCTCTACCATTTGCCTTTTAGGGGCAGCTGGTCACATAGAACTGTTATGAGCCTGGGACAATGGTACACACGTGTAATCTAACACTCAGGAACCAGGACGAGGATGCACTCAAGGCTAGTTTGGGCTACGTAGCAAGACCCTGTTTCACAAACAAACAGCAACAAGAAAACAACACCAAGCTATTATGTTGGGATTGCCATCCTTCACTATGTCTAACTGATTTATTTCTTCTGAGTTGGAGCTGCGTTCATTTGGTTTAGTTTGGTTTTCAGAGGTGCAATGGGTCCAGGCAGTCTTGTTCCCAAAGCATGCCTGACGCCCCCACTAGCAACTTTCTGGTTGCAGGGGTCAATTAACTTTATGTCTAGGGTTTATGGTGATCTTTGTTTCTTAGTATTGTAAAAGAATCTTTATGCATTTTCCCTGGGATTAAGTGGCACAGTCCCTATCATAAAGAGAGTGTGACTGAACTCATCCCAGCCCCCAGAGGAAACAGAACTTGCAGGCAGAGTCCAAGTTTGTAGGACTCAAAATTTTTGATTCTTTTAACATTTTTAAAAAGAATTCTAACTGTAGCTGCTGTCATTTCTACCACTCAAAATCCTGGACAGTAAACAAAGTACAATATCTGAACCAAGTTTTGCATTTCACTGTTAAAAACAGTGTAGGCATTAGTAATTCAGTTATTTGTTTGTTGTTTGTCTTTGAGACTGGAGCTCCTAGAGCCCAGATTGGTCTCAGACTCTCTGTGTAGCCAACATTTGCCTTGAACTTCTGATTTTCCTGCCTCTACCTCCCAAGTATGAGGAGAACAGACTTGTGCTATAATTCTCAGCCAGTAATTCAGTTTTAGTTATTTAATTACTGCCACAGAATTCTCAAATCTTCAAGCGGAGTGGTATGAAGCAGTTACTCCGTGATATATTTAATCATCTCAGTGGTCTTGATAAGTCATCTCTCCTTGGGAGGTTCTTAATTCGCTGGTCAAGCCATCTCTCGTGAAGGAACTGTGATGTCCTACCAAATGGGTTGGCCAACTAACCAGCTAAATCTTTAGTCTTTTTCAGGGGCTGGGAGGAAATTGGATGCTAGGCAAGGCTGGCTACTGGTTAGTGAGCAATTTGAAAGGTCCAGGGAGAAGCTCACTGTATGGACCTTTGCCTATCGGTGTCTCAAAGCCAACCATATAAACCGCTGCCCCAGACTCCCAGCTCTGAGCACCATTAGGCCTTAGTGCCTACGTAAGGTGGCCCAGCTCCACATGTCAACTCCAGCTGGAGGAGAAGTAGAAAAACCGCATGCATATTCCTCTTATTTCCACCTGGTACAGATGGATGCACACTGCCATGCAGGCAACTGGGGGTTGCTTGCCAGCTTTTTTGGAAGCACCTGAAATGAGGGGCTATATCACAAACTCCTGAAGTTGTAGACAACTAGTGTGGAAGAGGAAAACTCTAAAGTGTAGTGATCTCCAGCCTGTGGCAGCTCTGGGTTCAGAAATATCTCCCAAGTCCAAAGGTCCCCCTCCCACATTCCCTGTGGTACAGTGGTTGAGTCTACTGGTTTAGAAGGCATCTTACTTCAGTAGAAAGACTGGGCTTGTGATGACATCAGCTACATTTTTGGAGGGGCCAATGTGCAGAACTATGGGGAAAGCTGTATATGGAAAATGACTGCCTATTCATCCCTGAGGGCCCATAAAGTTGGTGAGGTCCATACCAAGTTTGGAGTTATGGAACAAAAAGGCTGCGCCTCTTCCTCCTTCAGACACACAAGGCCCTTGTAAGAGAACTACAATTAGGCAGTGTTAAACGTGCCCCTGTGCTACACTTAAATATGCCTTGTTTATTACATTACTTCCTCTCTGACCCTGTGGGGTATAGTGACTATGGGCCTTGCCATCATTTTGGATTTTTGAAATTGAGTTTATCTATGAAGCCCAGGCTAGCTGCCAACCTGTGGTCTTCCCACCTCAGCCTCCCGAGTGCTGGGATTACAGGCATCCTGTCCCCACTCCTTTAACCAGAACCCAGGTGGAGATTGCTTGCCCAAGGTCATGCAGGACAGTGAGCAGTATTGAGATGCGCCTGGGCATTTCTGTCTGTGCGACTCAGTGAACCGTTGTCAGGTTTGATGCTAGGACTGTTTGCTCTGTGCTGCACTTACTTACATGCTTGCTGGAGGGCAAGTTGTCACTGTGAAGGGAAGACATGCTTTGGGCTGAGTCCAAGAACAGGTTCTGAGACTTCTGAGGTCAGAGGAGAGTGGGTCCAGCCAGCAGGTGTGCAGGCTGCAAGAAACCCAAATTCTGACTGTTAAATTACATTTCCTACGCAAGCTGTCTTCATGCCAGCTAACCATGGTTTTTTTTAGATATTTGGAAAGAAGTAAAGAATACTGCATCAAGGTTTTTTTTCTTTTAGAACGATAAATTATTCTGTATGTAGAATTGTGTACTTTATAGCCTTTAAATTAATTATGCACAGTATTTTATAAAGACCCTGATTAACAGCTGCCATTCTACATTCAACAGGAGTAGCAGCTGAGGATTCTGTAGACAAGTTAACTGGACCATCAATTCCACGGTAACCGGAGGCAGGAATGGGGTGAGAATTTCCACACTGAAACCCAGTGTCAATTTTCTTAGACTGGAAAAATAAAGTTGAAATTCTACCAGCTTCCTTTTATTTCAAGTTCACTCTTAGGAGAAATATGTGTGTGAGTGTGTGTGTATAGGAGAGAGAGAGAGAGAGAGAGAAAGAGAGAGAGAGAGAGAGAGAGGAGTGAGAGAAATTTGTATTTTTCAAAGCACTTTCACATATGGTCTAAAACCTGTATGGAATTAGACATTCTTATTCTAGCTAAGAGATCAGAAAAAAGAGGCATAGCAGGGCAGGAAGCTTGTAAGGGTTCCAGTGCTGGTTCCTGGCAGAGTCAGGAGTTTGGCACTGTTTCCTCCAGGTCACACTGTCCTCGTATTGATCCTGTCTGAAACTGAGCAGAGTAGCTGCGGTTCGCGCAGAGGTTACGAAGCCATGCCACTGATGCACGGTGTGAACGAAACGATAAAGCTCACTGTATTTTTGCATCCAGATTGGTGAGTCCGCACAGATTTTGACACAGAAGTTGCTTCAGCTCCTGCCTAGATAAAGGAGGCTGAGTCTTTTCCTTCTCCCCCCCCCTGCTCCCACTGCCCTCTCCCTCTTCTGATTTCCTCCTCCTCTGCCCCACCCCCTTCCCTGGTCGGAGCACAGCTCATTAATAGAATTAATAGCTGTGCAGAAGGGCTCATGTTCTCCTATGCTGGAGAGCTGTGGAATCAGAGCTCCGAGGTCTCGAGTTCCTTCTAACACATTTCCTCAGATGCTGTGTTGATCAGGGGGACACTCCATCTCCATCTCTGCTGTCTGGGGCTTGGAGAGGAGGACACAGTCATGTCCCCTGCTGAGACTGGATTGTTGGAATTGGCACACCTTGCCTCTGATCAGTGAATATAGAACTACAACATCTAGAAAATTAAAGAATCCACATCTCAGAGGAATCCAAAAATAAAACAACCCCATCTGAAGCCTTGGTAGGGTAGCCATGGAAGAGGCCTGTCCTGATCTTGGAGACTGAATTATCTGGGTTGAGAATATATGTAGTTTTTGCCCTTTCAAAAGCTTTGTGAATCTATGTCAAGAAAGGATGGAGCCTATCCAAGCCTCGGATTCCTGAAACCTAACGCTACCCCACAGGAGATTTTCAGAATGGAGTGCCACACTGTCACACGAAAAGCAGACTAAGAATGAAGTGCCACCCTGTCACATGACCAGCAGACAACCAGCAAACCATTTTTCCTCCATGTGCTCCTTTCTTTGGCTTCATACAATGATGAATCCTCCCAGCTAAGTGACACTGTTTATGGAGCTTTATCCCTACCATAAGAAATGAAATTCCTGGGGCTGGGGAGAAAGTTCAGTGGTTAAAAATCATGTACTGCTCTCAAAGAGGACTGGGTTCTGTTCCCAGCACCCGCATGGGACAACTTCAGCTCCAGGACCCTCCAAAACCCTTCTCTGACTTCCTTGGGCACCTGTATTCATATGTCCACATCCTCCTCCTCCCCTGGTGCCTATGTATAATATTAATAGAAGAAATAGAGTTCTCAGTAGCTGGCTATTCCATGTGACAGCTTATGGAACAGGCAAATGCCTAATGGCAGCTGTGTTGGGAAGAGAAGCCTGTCAACAGCTGTTATTTCAGAGGGTTTATGAAGTCATGGAATCTGATTTTATACTAATCATGTCTCCTGTCAGCACCCTAGGGCAGAATGAGGCCTTCTGGGTTAGACACCCACCTTCCACTGCACCACTCCAATTACAAGCCTGTCTCAGCCATGTGATCATTTGCTTTCTGCTTGTGTGCCCTCCAAGAACAAGGCCTTGCCAGGCAGCATTCCTGCCACATAGAAAATGAATGAATGAGTGGATAAAATGTTTTCACTGAATTAATGAATTAAAGGCCAAAAACATTTTCTTTGGCTTGTTCCTCCTTCTAGCCGTATATATGGGTTCTGAAGACAACCAGGGGGCAGGGCTTACATCTTTTACAGACAGGACCATGGCATGAAGTGGGTGACACAGTTGTCTCAATCCAGACTTCTAGACAGCCAATGGGTGCTTTCTCCTCCACCCTCTCTTGTCTTTCACTCTCCAGCCTGGCCCTAGGGTCTGTTCCCTGGATCCGTTCAAAGGCCAGTTACTACATTCTGTTCATAGCAGCCCTACCCTGGATCAGTGAGGGATGGGCTTTCATTGGCAGGCAACAGCCCATCTGAAGATGCCAAAGCTGGTCCTTACTTGCATAGCTACACAAGTTCCAGCAAACAGGGAAAAGATACCCAGGCTTGGGGATGTAAATTGGTTAAGAGCACATCACTCAGCTCAACTTGCTTTTGAAGGTTGGTTATTCTATCCATTTCAATCTGCTTTCCCCACTTCTGATCCTTTGACAATATTTCTCCCCCATCAAATTCGCTCTAAGTCCTTATGGCAATTCTCTCCGCCCTTTTCTTTTGAGACAAGGTCTCAGTATGCAGCCTTGGCTGACCTGGAGCTTATTCTGTAGACCAGGCTAGTTTTGAACTCACAGAGATCTACCTACCTCTGCTTCATGTGTGCTGGGATTAAGGGCATGTGCCATTACACCTGGCCCTTTCTTTTTAAAGATATTATTATTATTATTTTGTAGGGCTAAGAGACAAGCTTGCCTTGGCACACATGTAGAGGTCAGAGAACAGCTTAAAGGAGCCGGTTCTCTCCTTCCACAGTGGGAATCTAAGGATCAACTCAGGTTAGGTTTTCCAAGCATCTTTACCCTCTGAGCCATCTCCTCCTCATTACCCCCTCCGAAATTATCCTGTCTTTTTTTTCTTAACACAGAGTTTCACCACATAGCTCAGAGATCCTCCTGCCTCAGCTTCCTGCATGCCAAGACTTCAGGCCAACCCACCACAGCAAGCTCCAGCTTATATTCTTGGTTCTCTTTTGTTAACCATTCTTTGCCAATTGGCCAGATTTCTGGTAGAGAAGTGCAACAAACACCACAAACTTTCTCTCTATGACACCTATTTATGATCGGGTCTTCTTGTTTTACTACATTCACCTTTTCCTCTCGCCTCTCCATCTTTGGGGGTCCTTTTAAAGCGAATGTTTCAGGAGAAGCTCAACTGAACATTTTCAGATGTGGGAGGGGGGGACGGACGACCCAGACGCCTGGCATGTCAGTGCCTGGGGCAGGTGTGTGGGCTTGCTCCAGTTTGCCTGGAAATAGTCATGGGTTTCACTGGGCCCCGGAATCTGCATTTCTGGACCTGCAGGGGTCTCCTTGCTTCTTATGCTCCCTAGGCCATTTCAGCTTCTAAAGGCACTCAGAGCTCACTCAAGGCTGTTTATCATGGGGAAAAGTCACCCTTAAGCTTCTTGTGGTCTGGAAATGCTTGTGACACAATTGTCATTGTAACAACTTCCTTGAAGAGATTTCAAGCCCTTTATTGCCCACACAATACCTGAGCTGTTAGGCACAGAATAGTAACACCTCTTGAAAGGCAGGTAATGCCTGCTTCCTGGTGGCTCTCAGCTGCTCAGCCCCTCCAAGTTCTAAGTGAACAAGTGGCTTCGTTGGTTACCAAGGCCAGCTTGAGTCTGTGTAGGCTGAGTAGCAACAGAGACTGGAGAGGGATGGACCAGGTTACAAACTCGGGGGTTATATACTGAGCCATGTGTGTAGGCAGTAGGGGGTCAGGGTTACTAGGGGAAAGGTAACTAGGCCACATACCTGGAGTGGTACAAAGACACTGGAAGATCCAGGGAAGTAGGAATAACAAACAGAAGAAATAGGAAGTAAGGGTGGGGGACAACAGGGTAGCAGCCCGATAAGACCTAGCTAGACATGGGCTAAACACGAAGATCAGAATTGCATGCTGTCATCTAGTGCAAGTATGCATTTTGCAAAGCAGGCAGATATATGAGAAAATTGCAAAGCAGTAGCAACAGGTGGTTGCTACTGCACTGGAAACAGCTTGGCCACTGATCTAGACTGAGACACGAACACCTAGACGCTTTTAGACACTCAGTAATGATGCAAGTCCTTTTCTTTCACTACTCCAGGGAGGGCACCTTCTCCCCCAGCTTCCTACTGAGGATGGACAGATATACTGTGAATTTGCACAAGGAGCAAGCCTCTTCCCAGGAGAGATTCTAATCACTAATTAAAGCTGCTCATTCGTGTGAATCCCATTATACCATTTTCCTGTTCACAGTCTCTTTGTGGTTTCATTGAAAGGAGCTTACTCTGGATATGCTGTGCAATTCACAGCTACTTAGCTAACCGTGTCCAGACCAGGCAGAAGCATTCGGTCCCTGAAGTAGGACTTGGCTCAAGCAGCATCCTATGAGGGCTTTCAAGTAAGGTCAGTGACAGACCACGGCCACATCCAATGAAGTGACGCATGCTTCCCTGGCTTCCCACAGCTCCCTGGGAGACCTGGCTCCCCAGGTGGCCCAGAGGAACGGCCACGCAGGCCGGCCACGGTGGACCACTTAAGTCAAGATTGCAATTCACCTCGGACCGGGGACTCCAGCCCTCCGGTAGGCTGGGCGTTTTGCTCCCGCCCTCCTGCTTGATGACATCATGTTTGGGGTTGAGTTGCGGCTTAAAAAGCAGCTTGGGGCAGCCAGCAGCCTACACTGCATGCGAGCACAGCGTGGTCCCAGGTTGCACGTACGCGGTGCTGCTGCGCCCCAGTCAGTTCCAAGCGCCTGGCAGCCCCAGAGCGAGCGGCAGCTTTAAGTCGCCGGGCAAAGATGCCCCACTGCAACCTGCGCGCGGCGGCCGTCCTCCTTCTGGTGATCCTAAAGGAACAGCCTTCCAGCTCTGCCCCACTCAACGGTAAAGTTTCTTCCTTTCTTCCTCTTCCTCCGCCAGACTCTTGCAAGATAAAATAAAATCACTACCGAGGGAGCAGGGAAGGAGCTGTGTAGCTAGCACATTTTCAGGGAAGAAATGCCCACTTTTCGTTTAGGATGCACGATCTACTGAGGTTGGAGACACATTGCCTTTTTGATGGTGTTTTGTGCACTGTTGGCATTACTCGTTTGCCTTTTTTTTTTGAGCACCACTAGCTTTGGAGATGGGGCTTGGAAACTTGCTAGCCAGAATCCCTGAACCACCTGCAGAGCGCTGAGAAAAGACTGGCTTCCTGAGTGGTGCGATCCGCAAGAAGAGGAGTCAGGCTGATTTTCAGAACCCTCAGGGGCAGTTGACCAGCAGGCTTCACCTCTATGTCAAAGGGATAAGGTAGCAGCCCATCCTTAATCATTGTCTTTTCCCTAGAGAACTCCATTACCCAGAACCTACACGTGTGTGCATGTGCACCCCCTATTTCTAATGGTAATAAGGGGCTGAACTCCAGAGGGCAAGGGTGCTGAGGGTGCTGAGTGGGGTGTCCGGCTGAGGTGGGAAGAGGAACCTGAGCTGTGGGCTCATGTCCAAAGCCTGGTTAATAAAACTCCTTTGGAACAAGACAGGGAAAGCAAGCTTTAGCCTGCCTCTCTTTCAGCTGCTTTTCTCAGGGAGAGGTGGGTGACTAGGTCCTGCTTGTGACAAACTCCACATTGTGGAGAAACTTGTGGGTGCCCAGTTCCTGGGTTGCAACATTTATAGAAAGGACCAAGAGTGACCCTAATGGCTGAACCCCCCCACCCCCCCACCCCCCACCCGCTGTAGGAAGCAGGAGAGAGCATAGGTCCTGCTCAGTGGTGTCAGAGCTCTCTACTCCGTCCTCCTCCTCCTCCTGGGAGGTCACTGTGCCTGTGGGGAAGGCTGGACCTGTGGGCAACAAACTACCCCTTCGCGGAATCTTTATCTGCTGGCTGGCAAGGGCTGCCCTACTGTCACCTACTTCCATGCAGTCAGGAAGAGGCAGGAGGTGGGAGAAATCCCCCAAAATGGGGATCAGTTTTGAAAATGGTTAGTTTTGACTAACTGCTAACTCTCAAGAAATCCATGGAGACTGAAGTTCACCAGAAATCTTCTTAGTACTGAGCACCTCCCACAAAGGAGAGGGGAGCTGTCTATTGATCTTTTTCTTCCAAGTTTGGGGCTCCCTCTCTGACAGGTACTTCCCATTCTCCTCCTTGTTGCCCCCCTTCCCTCCTCATTCTCCAAACTGCCTTAAGGGGAGCTTGGAGTAAAACCCCACTTCCACGGGACACTGAGCAGTCTTACCTACCTCTAGGTTCTAAGCTTTTGTTTTACAATTCACTGGGCCCGCTTCTTGGCTGCCTCAGGGAAGAAAGTCAAACAAAACTTACTAAGGTGGTCAGAAGGCCAGTTACCACCAGGTTGGGACTGGAGAGTTAGCTGAGTAAGAGGGTCAAAGTGTGCTCTTCCTGGTCCTTGGGGGATTGGAATTCCTCACAGTGGGCACTAATAAGAAAAGCCCTTGGTTCAGGGGTGGGCGGAGCATAAGCTGAAGGTCTTCTGGGGACAGCACAGAGCTCTCTGTTCCTATGGCTGAGGGCCATTTCAGTGACCTGAAGGTAGAGCACTGGACAGGCTCACGCTGCCTGGATGCAGTGCCATTAGCCCTTGGAAGCTGCTAGCGCCCAAGGCAGAAAGCACGTAGGGCAGGACCCTGAACACCTACCAGGTCTGGACTTGGCTAAATACCCCTTCCCTGGGGCATCTCTCTGCCCAGTCCCAGCTGGGTTTGCAGGTCCCAACAGGCACTACATCCCAAACCCAGCCATTTTTGGAAAGGTAATGGAGGAGTTTGACCCCCACTAGGAAGTTACTGAAATTCACAGGAACATGGCACACGGGACACAAGTGTGCAGAGACTCGTAGTAGGCGCATGGTCCAAGACAGGTCATTTTACATTACCTGCGAAAACGAAACTCTTCTCTTTCATGGTCGGATGTCAATAAAGAGTATTTGATTCTACAAAGCCCAAATGGGGACAATATAAACGTGTTTTCTAAAGGTATGGAGAAACTCAAAGAATTACTTAAAAGAATCCAAAATGGTTGTCCTAGGAAGCAAATAAGGAAGCCATTGCAAGTGGCTTTCAGGGGGCTGATATTTGCTAAAAAGCCTTGTAGAGCCATCTGACTCTAAACTAAGTATGGATGCCTCATTTGACCAAAATTACCAATTAACTCTTAAAATTAAAAATAAAATTAACATGGAAGCAAAGACATCAGACAAAGCAATAATAGCAGCAATGGGGCAAAAGGAGATGGAATCAACATTGAAAAGAAAGAAATAAAAAAGTAAGGTTCTCTTTCAGCTCTTAGAAACCACCATTGGCTTGAGTAGGAAATTGTTGCTCATGGGGAGTGGTCAGGTCCTTGACCCTACGTTTTATTGAGAGACAAAGGTGAGGCCAGTTCTTAGTCTTCCAGTTGCTTTTCCCAACCACAGACACTTAGACATGCCAGGAGAGAGGCGCCCAGGAGTTGCACTGTCCCTAGCTGGATGTGTCCCCCATTGTATAGGGAGATGGGTCTCAGCTTGGGGTACCAGTCTTCTTCCAGAAGGAAGGTGGAAGTGGGCAGGCTGGGTGACAGGGGCAGAGTCCTGCAACAACTGTTTAAAAATGTCACTGGATGGGGGAATGAAGGGCCCGAGCGAGGGGTGAGAGGGCTGGGAGGTGGTGGGCGGCTTGGGTTATGTTCTGGCAGAATTTCTCCTCCACAATCCTGCCACTGCCGGCAGTGCAGCTCAGATGAGGATGGCAGCTCCCTTGGCGGGGGGGAGGCATCTTCCATTTGCTGGTAGTTTTCTGCTCTCTGGATACTGATGTGAGAAGTTCTCCATGATATGTTGTTGAGTGGAAAAAACCAAGATGCTAAATAGTGTGTCTAAAAGGGGAGGGGAAAGGGAGGGAGAGAACACACTGGTGTCTAGCCCACCATCACCCGTACACAAGGTGTCTACTGGAGGAGGGAAGGGATGGTGGGAGAGAGTGCTTCCACTGAATGAATACTTCGATTGCTTTGGGGTTTCAATTCACATGGAATTCCCTGTCCAGTTAATAATGTTTGACTCTTCTAAGATGTCTGGGGTGGCACCTATTCCAGATGCCCCCTGCTGAGTCCACAAACACCCCTACAAACTCACCATCCTGAGTTCTGTGTGGGGCACAGCTCTGAGGAGTCATGGTTCTGTCTCCACGTCAGAAGTTTGTATTTGGGGACAGGACACTGGCTTCCTTCTCAGTCTTGCCCATTTCAAAACTAAATGTGCAGGGTCTTCCTGGCTCTGACAGCTCCACTGTATTGTACTTACTTGTTTCCCTCTGTTCTTTGCAGGATCCAAGTGGACCTATGTTGGTAAGTAGAGATTTTAAATATATTTATTAGGCGATAACCATATGAATAAGAAACCTAGAAACTTGGTAGAGGTTGTTGGGGCCATGGGGTGCTTGGGGAAACCTGGGCATCATTAGAGAGTGGCTCCTCATGAGAGTTACATTATGTATTCTCCCCAAGCAGAAAGCCTGCTCTCGGAGGCTGTGAACTGTGAGACTCAGTATTGAGACTTCCAAATTCCAGTAAGAATTTCTCCCAGACCTCCAGTTGCAGGGGCCCTGGCAGGAGAGAGCCCTTCCTCCTCACTAGTCGTCTTCCCTACAACAAACAAAGAAGAAAGGGCTCCTTTCGGAAAGTTTGGCTCAGGCTGTAGAGCTTAAGCTGCCAGTGGATCTGAAATTAACTTCTTGTGGCCATGTTGTCAGCAAGCCATGGAAGCAGAGATGATGGGCAGTCCTGAGTGAAGAGGAGGCTTGACTTGCGTTCAGTATGGTCCAGGGTTTCTGTGGGCTCAGGTCAAGAACGTGTTAGCCAGCCTGGCTAGCCTGCAAGACAGTTGGTGGGGCTCCATTGTTGCAGTGAACTGGCAATGTCGCCACTGGCTGGAGTGAGAACCGGAAGGCAGGGCACTTGGTTGGTCCTCTGGCGAGTGCAGGAATGTTCGTGATATTTTGATAGGGACAGAGTAACGGACACTGCACATGATACAGCATAGAAGTGACCTTACTGGCCCTGGTAGGTGAAGAAAGCAGAGGTGTTCTGCTAACGTTAAAGCCAGGAAATGCAATGGTTATGGGTGGTGACAGTCAGGGATATTGATTATGAGAGAAGAAGCATATTGTAGAGAAGCCTGACCTTCATGTTCAAAGATTAGCCTGGACACTCTGGTAGCCCAGGAAGTCACTGAATCAAAAGGCACTTTCTCCAGGCCAAGCCTCCGGGCACTCTGCTTCCCCCCACAAGCACTGCATCGCTCCACTGTTACTAACGTCCTTTTATGTGCTTATTATGTGTGAGGAATGTTACTAGGTAGCTGGGTAATTAGAAGGGTATGCTGAGCTCTGTAGCTTGGAATTACTAAAGTTCATAATTCAAAGCAGAACATAATAGGTAGTAACAGCAGATTGCTAATGAATGGTCCAGTGCTGATTGTCAGAAGAGAGAGCCAGAGCTGGGAAGTTCCAGAGACTTCCTGAAGGAACCAGGCAGGCTTCTATCTAGGCCTTAAAAGAATGGGAGGATTGGGGAAGGTGGGAGACGTACTGTCGGCCCAGGTGCCAAGGGCACCCATGGACAGAGGGCAGGCTGAACAAGCTGAGGTTTGAAGGAAGTGCATGGAGATGGAGTTCTAGAAGAGTCATGGCTTTGCAGGTCAGGAGAGGTCAGGATATTCCAGCTTGTTCTGTGTGCAGTGGGGTGGGACAGGGAGCTGATCTGGGTGTTAGAAGGCATTGGGCAGACAGAAGGGGTACAAGAAAGTGCTTGTTCTTTGTGGAAACTCTGCTCTGTTCCCTGTCTTCACATCCTACCTTACAAAAGGGCAGGTGAGAATCCACCAAAGAAAGAATAGACAGAGTTTGGCTGCAGGGCCCATCAGACAGATTTTGTGTGTGTGTGTGTGTGTGTGTGTGTGTGTGTGTATGTGTGTGTGTGTGTGTGTGCGCGTGTGTGCAGCACAGTAGAAGATAGGTACTTGGATTCTGTGTTTCTCAGTAAGCCATTTGGGCCCTCTGGGCATCACCTGCTCCATCTGCAATCCTGAGGGTGGAGTTATCTAGACCAGTGCTCCTTGGACTACATTTTGGTATCAACTACATCAGAATCTTCTGGGGTTCCCTCTGAAAATGCAAGTTTCTGGGTTTCAGCCTGTATGTAAGGAGGGACCTGAGAAACCTGCATTTAAAAAAACATTCCCCAAAAGATTTCTCTCTCTCTCTCTCTCTCTGGTGTGCTGAGGATCTAACTCAAGACCTCTAGAATCTAGATGAGCACTGCCCACTGAGAAACTCTAGGCCTGAGAGAGTCTCATGCATACTACTAAAGGACCCTGTGCAGACATTTCTCAAGAGCCTTCTAGGCCAAGACTTAGCGCTGACTTGCCCCACTAATTCTGCTAGCATTTCAAACAAGTCAAGTTTCTGCAAGGCTCCCTGCACCTCTGTCGCGGTCCCCTAGCTTCAGGCAGAGTGAGGCGGGAGCAGTCACATCACTTGCAGCGGCCAACAGCGTTGTTCCAGGAAGGGCTTCTTTGTGTAGCCGTGAGGCCTGGCCCAGGACTGCTCTTCCTGGTCGCTATCCCTGGACAGCCCTCTGCCTCCTGCACTGTGCAGTCAGAGTGGCCCTGTCATGAGGACAAAAGGCAAAATCTGATGACACATGGCCAAGAACACTGATAAACCTAGGCTTGGCTTTTGTTTTTGTTGCTTTGAGACAGGGTCTCTTGTTGGCCCAGGATGGCTTTCAACCTCATTATGTAGCTGAGGATGACTTTGAATTCTGATCCTCCTGCCTCTGTCCCCTGAGAGGTGAGATTGCAGGCCTGTGCTACTATGTCCAATTTATGTGGCACTAGGGATTAAATTTGGGGCTTTGTGCATGTACTTTACCACCTGGGCTACAAACCCAGCTCAAACATGGTTTCCAATAGTGGTGCACAGCCATCCCTCAGAGGGGATGAACGCAGAGGGCAGAAGGAGGATATCTCAGGAGGCAGCAGGTCCAGGCCGGCAGCTGGCAGTTGGCACCTGTGCCCAGAAGCACATGGGTAGAGAGCAGGCCCAGCATTGGTGCTGGAGAGAAGTGGTTTCCCACCCATAAGGGCTGAACTGAGCAGGGCAAGCCCAACCAGCGCTGTGTGCGGACTTTCCAGGGTCTAGAACCAAGCACATACACTGAATCACCTCGCTCCAGGCTTCGGGTTGACTACTGCACATGGTGGAACTTGTAGAAGTATGTGGAAAAAGAATTCTATTCCTGTCCCTGGCACTCAGCCTCACGGCTGACCTCATGGTGGATCTCCAGACACAGGACCATCTTCTAGCCAAGATGGACCAAGTCCTGCCCTGTTCCTGGGCTGGCTTTAGAATTTTGAGGCTCAATTATGAGAGAGGAAAGGTGCTAGAGCCCGCTCCCCTACCCACCAGCCCCGCAGAGCTGAGCACCTGACCTGCTCAACTGCTGAGTGACTGACTTGCAAGTTAGGTTGCCATGTGAGCAGAGGACAAACTCCAGCCCAGGAAACCAACTCTGCGGCTGAAAGTCAGAAGAGGGGGCATTCTGAGGTGGTGAGGAAGAGGTAACTGGGAAGTGATATCAGGGGTAGCTGGGTGTATTCAGTTTCTTGACATGGGTACTGTGTTTGGTTTATGAAAATTCACCAATCTGTTGGCTTATGATGCATGCATTTGCTTGTATGTACCGTAGGTTCAATGCAAGAAGTGAAAATTTCCAGCTAGGTGGTAGCGTTGTTTTCCCCAGATAGTCAGGTTTTGATAGTCTTATGTCAAGAAAACAACAAAAATCCCATTGTGGGCCAGCGAGATGGCTCAGCAGGCAAAGGTGTCTACAGCTAAGCCTGACCATCTGAGTTTGCTCAGGTGGGATCTACATGGTGGAAAGAGAGAACCAACTCCTGCAAGTGGTCTTCTAATTTCTATATATGCACCATGGCACATATATGGGTATGCATATGCACATGTACACACACACACACACACACACACACACACACACATCCAGTGTATTTTGAAACAATGGAGCAACCAAAAGGAATGCCAGTGCTGGAAATAATGAACCAAGAGTAGAGAATGGTCATGGTATCGACATCTGGTGGTACCACACCTTGGTGCATTGTCTACAGATTTAGGCTATCTTGGAAAGAGATTCAGGCAAATAAGATGACCCTTAAAGACACCATGATGTTGGGGGACGTGGACACCAAGGCCTCCCCTGGAGAATTCCACTTCTCTCCAAGTCATCACCTCATAGAGCCTCTGTGCGGCTTGCCTCTCCATCTTGACGTGTGGGATTTGGGATCAATGGGGCTTGACTGTGTTGGGAGCAATGGTGGGCTGCAGTAGAACGCAAGCCTTCCTGCTCAGCTCAGTGATAGCTTGGCCAGTTGGCCTGGGGAAGATTTCCAGAACTGCTTTCTTTCTTCATGCCTCCATTCCTCTGCACACAACGGAATCTCTGTACTAAAGGGTTTTCTCCTTAGGCAGGGGAGATGGCTTACCATACAAACATGAAGACCTGAGTTCCATCCCTAACTGGGAGTGGCGACATTTGTAATCCAAGTCCTGGGAAGACAGAGACAGGCAGATCTCTGGGGCTTACTGGCCAGCTAGCTTAGTCCAACTGCTTAACCCCAGGTCCCATCGAGAGACTCAAAAAACAAGCTTAACAGAGTCTAAAGAAGGACCATTGGGATTGACCCTAGCTTTTACATCCATGTGTACACATGTGTGCACATTCATCTTGAACACATGAACATGAACCCACATAGAGAATTACCTTTGGAAATCAGGCTGGGATCCTCCATAGCGGCAGACATCATGTTCACATCCTTCACATCCTTCAGGCCCTGCCTCCACCTGCCCTCCGCCTGCCTCTGCTGGAATACAAAGCTCCTGCCAACACATGTGCCCTGGGGCCATGCGCGCTCTCTTTAAGCCCTTCTTAGCCTCTAAGACCCAGAAATGGAACACAGGAAAGCAGTCTTGAAAGCAAACTTTTCTTTTTACCCTAAAGCAGGCCTGCCCTCAAAATGCAGTAATAAGAGCAGGCCTGAAGATGCCAAAGGAAGGGCCGAAAATGGCAGCTGGGGGCACACACAATTACAAGGCAGGTTTAATTAGGGGGGTACGTGCCTTTCTCCCGTGTCCCGCAGCTGCCAACCTAACCATGAAGAGGAGGGAGCTGGAAAAGGCCAGGCAGGCTTTTCTATTAGAGAACCTAACCTGGTCCCTGTATCAGGGGATTTCCTTGAGACCAGCAATCTGACCCGCTCTCGTTTATTAAACCTGGGCTCCAGTCCTAGTTACTGCTAATTAAAGCCGTGGCATGCAGGGTCTGTTGGGATGTGGTGTGGTCTGCCCACCCGCAATGAGCCTCATCTTTCCCAGGTTGCAGAACTGGGGCTTGAGTGTATCCTGGCGGCTTTTGGTCTGCTTCTCCCCAAATTCCTGCACCTTAATGATGACAGCTGGCCTTAGAGAGGACAGAGATGGCAGTATTCATCCCTACAGTTGGGTGTGATGACTGGGTGGGTAGTTTGGCAGATAACTGGGGTGTGGAAGTCTGGAGATTGCAGAAGCTGGCAGACCTTGGACGTATCCACTGGGTCACTTTCTGGCTGACTGGTGTAGGAAAGTAACTTGGGTGCTCTGTGCCTCAGTTCCTTCTCTTTAGAACCAGGAGTGATAGGAGCTAACTCAGCGTGTCTCAAAACATGGTCCTTGAGCCAATACCATCAGCATTAATGTGACCATTAGATATGCAGGTTCTTGGCCCTGCCCCAGGCCTACCCAGCTAAATCAGGAAGTCTGCTGGGTAGGCTCGGCCATCATTTTAGCAAACCCTTTGTATGAGTCTGGTGTGTACTCAGATTTGAGAAGTACCCTGGGCTTCACGGGGCTGTGGTGAGGATCAAATAAGATAATGGAAAGAAGCTGGCTTAAAGCTGAGAGCCATGTCTTTGTCTATTCTAAGACCTGATAACACCAGAGCACCCAGTGTTCTCTCTCTCTCTCTCTCTCTCTGAGCTATGTTTTTTATAGTCAGTAGATACCTTGTATTCTGATTAAACAAAGGATATTTTTTTGAGAAGGGAAGAATTAGACAAAAACACATAAGAACCTCTCCTCCCAGAATGTTCTTCCTGGCTTTGTCCTTCAGACCAGGGTGAAGGTGGATCTAATCCGGTGCTTTCTTGGCACCTAGACACCATGTATCTGGTTGCACATCAAAGGTCACTTCAGCCAAGCACCAACTTCCCAGGAAGCAGGTCCATCCTGGGTGCCTGAGCCTAAGAATGAAAATGAACTTGACCTAGGGCTGATGGGGCTCTGAGCTGCATATGCCTAGATCCATGCAGGATCTTTACAGCTAGAGAAGAGCCTTGCATGGTTTCCTATGAACTTGACTAAAAGAGAGCCTTAACTTGGCAAAGGACTGAATCAAAACTGGTGTGTGTGTGTGTGTGCGTGTGCGTGTGCGTGTGCGTGTGTGTGTCTTAGTTCCAGGCAGGCATTAAGAGGTCTGGTTCCTATGAATGTGTCACTGTGACAGAATGACTAAGAAAAACACTTTTTTTTAAAGAAAAGATCTCATTGTGTAGCTCTGGTTGGCAGTGAACTTACTGTATCAACCACGCTGGTCTTGGACTCACAGGGATCCCCTTGCCTCTGCCTCCCACGTACTAAGATTAAGGGCATATACTACCACACCTGGCAAGGCAAACATATTAACAGAGCAAAGTGTTTTCCCTCCTGATTTCACAGCTTCCAGCAGCTGTCTTCATTCCTCTGGGCCTGAGTGAGGCATGACATCATGTTATCATGGTAGAGAGGGTGTGCTGAGGCAGGCGGCTCCCCTCCTTGTAGCCAGGGAGCATCACATATGTCCTTCTCAGACCTTCACTAGCCTTTCTCCAATCAGTCTTCCCACTGAGAGCTCATTAAGCTATGAACACACCGATGGATCCCTCTATTGATGAGGTTATTGTTCTGGTGAGCTGGTCACCTCTCCATAGTACCACCCGTTGGGGGCCAGACCTTCAATACATGAGTCTTCGGGGGACATGTCGAATCCAAGCCACAGTAGCAAGGAAGAAAATGGGGCACAGAATGCTTTAGGGAAACCCACAGTCTGCAAGGGAGACAAGCCCTCTTTCCTGACCATTTTCTAACCTTCCCCTGCCAGGCAGCCCTGCAGTGAAGGAGCCCTCGAGTCCCAGGCAGACTTTTCCAGGGCAGCACCATGGATGTGGGCACCTGCCATGCCCACAGACCCTATTTTATTAGTTCCCCACATTTTAGCATTTCTTAAACTAAGATAAATTCTTTTTTAAAGATCTATTTATTTAATGTACATTGGGGTTTTGCCTGCATGTATGTCTGTATGAAGGTGTCAGATACCCTGGAGCTGGAGTTATAGATGGTTGAGAACTGCCATGTGGGTGCAGGGAATTGAACCTGGGCCCTTTGGAAGAGCAGCCAGTGCTTTTAACTGCTTGAGCCATCACTACAGTCTCCCTAGATAGATCTTTTTGAGACACGAGTCTCACTGTGTATCCCAGGTTATCTGAAGCTCGTGATTCTCCTGCATCAACTTGCTGACTTCTGGGATTAGAGGCATGCACAACCCATTGATCTTTTGGGCATGGATCTTGTCATCAGTGACTTCTAGAACCATGAAAATATGGTGGTTGTTTCACAAATCTTCATGGAGAAACAGAGTTCTAGATGGTAGGAATATGGAGGAAGAGGCAGAAAGGATAAATCCCAGTGAATAGTGAAAACAAAGAAGGTCAAAGGATGGGAAAGGCGATGGCTTGTACACACTCTGCTCACAGCGTCCAGGAAGAGGCCCGTTCGATTTTGAATATAGCTGTAGTGAGCTTCCATCAGTTCACAGTTCACACGCTCAGGTAGTGCTGGGTACGGAAAGTGCTTTTAGCGATGCAATTTATGTGTCTTTTAGGTTTACAGAAGCATCCCTTCACAGAGCAAGCTTTCTGAGTCCCTGCCTGTCATTTGATTTATGCCAACCAGGAAGGAACAAATCTTGGCTGCCACGTCCTTGTGTCTATAAAGGTTGACTCAGAACTGGTATAAATCTAAGTCAGATGGTTCTGTTTAGCCTGCCTTACCTTTTACAAGGCTTCATGCAATCATTTGTGTGTGGCTCAATCAGCTGCGGGACCTCTGGGTAGAACAGGGAAGACCCGTGCAGTTCTCAGAGGGACACGTGTAGACTCCATACCAGACAGGCCCGCTGTCCCTCCGTTCATGGCACATGGTCCAGCAGAGGTGCCTCGCTCATGATGAGAGCGGGCTTTGCTTATGGTAGCTAAGGAGGCCTGGTGCTCTTTCGGAATAGCCCCTCTTTGGAAACTGCATGAGAAACACAGAACAAAAAGAGGTGACATTCAAGGCTGTGTGACAAAGCTGTTTTGTAGCAGGTCTGAGGCAGTCATGTGAGCCACTGTTTCCCTCCTTGGCTTTGGTTACCAGGAAGACCAGAGACAGATTGTAGTTTCAACTTGAATAAATGTCTATTTTTATTTATTTATTTTTGAGGGCAGGGACTGATGTATCCCAGGCTGGCCTCAAACTCACTCTATAACTGAAAATAACCTTGAATTTCTGCCCTTTCTGCTTCTACCGCCCAAGCACTGGGATTGCAGGCATGCACCACCACACTGGTTTTATGCAGTGTTGGGGATTGAACCTAGGACTCCATGCATGCTGGGCAAGCGCAGAGCAACTGAGCTATGTCCCTAGTCAATGAATGTTTGACTTTTAAAAATTAATACATTAGTGAGCTGGCCATGATCTATTAGTCAAAGACTACATATAGGTTTCAGTACTCCGGAGAGAATCGGTTTGCTTCACAGCACAAATGTTTACTGAGTGACTAGTATGCCAAACACCAGGGCACACCTTTAGGAAGTGAGAACCATTGCTCTAAGCCTTTCCTTTAATACAGTTCCTCACGCTGTGGTGACCTCCAACTATAGAATTATTTTGTTGCTACTTCATCATTGTAGTTTTGCTACTGTTGTAATCGCAGTGTAAATATCTGATACGTGACCCCTGCGAAGGGGTCGTTTGGCCCTCTAAAGGGTCACAACCCACAGGTTAAGAACACTGGATTAAGGCAAGTTCCTTGAGGCAGCATGAGCTGAGTCCTAAAGATCATGGAATTGGGGACAAAAGGACAGCCTATATGATGGAAACGACACAGGAATTCAATGAAGAGAGAAGGAGCCTGAAGTGAGGCTAGAGTTTGAGGAGCCCTCAGCCAGCTAGGAAGACTGCAGGAAGCCGTTACTAGAATGTTCTAGGCAGAAGAATCATGGGGGGGGGAAGCTTTGAGAAGGACCATCTTGGCTATGGGATGAAGAATGGATTGGGTGGAAAATACCAGTCAGAGGCCAGAGGGATTGTGAGGAAAGGAGAGCGGGTTCTGGACCACGGGAACGGCAACGCTGACCTGCTGAAATGCTTTCTCCAGATACATGGACAGCTGACAGTGCACCCTCCTGAGGGCGAGCACCGTCCTCAGCTCGGCTTCCCTAAGTATTCACATAGGCCCTGGTGGTCACTATTGCCGGGCTGGATGGGGAAGAGGGGGTGCAGATGCAGCCATCTAGACTGCACCCCCATTTACAAACAAGAAAACAGTTGGCGAATGGGCTAAGTGGAGCAAAGAGGCTTTGCCCAGCCAGACTCTGGTCTCCTGACTCTCACCTGCATCACTTCCCCAGGCATCTGACAATGCTGGCTTTATGCCAGGGATTGTGCTCTTATATGACATGTCATGCCATAGGGGGAATGCAGGGCTTGAAAAAAAAAGTAGACAGTGTAGACTTGTCAGGGACACATCACACTAAATTAATTCGCTTTTCTTCCCCTAAGCGGGATGAAAAGCTTGGTAGTTGAGGAAAACACAATAGACAAATACCTGCTGATGTAAACAAACATTTGGCACAGCTCGCTGTGACATGCTCGTGGGAAATGTGGATCAAGCTGGTGTGACTGCTCAGAGGAGAAACCAACGCCTCCAAGTCACCACTGCTACTCTCAAAATCCGAGGGGGAAATGCAGCTTCCTCTAGGAGCAATCCTGAATCACTGCTCCCTTCTTATCTACAAAGCAAGTCCAGGACAGCCAGGACTGTTACACAGAGAAACTCTGTCTTGAAAAATCAAAGAAATAACCAAACTAAAACCAACCCTTTTCCGAGGCCTTCTGACTGCAGTGGTCGGTAGGAATACAGCAGCTGGGATGAGAGGCGAGTGGAGGATGTGCTTGCGTACAGGAGCAGACCCATGACTGCACTGGCCTGCTGGCCTCAATAGGGATGGAGGGGCAGGTCCCGCAGGCGTGAGAAGAGCTGGGTGCAGAGATGGGGAGATGAAAGCCTCAGTGTGCCCACCCATGTTCACACATGATCTCTACTCTTAGCTCTACCCCTCTCCTGACACCTTCATCTCCGACAGTCTCTATAGCCTCCCAGTTTGTTACTGAGCTGCATGTCTGGGACTTCACTTATCATTGCCTGGCTCTATCTTAAAGTCATTCCTCTGCTGGCAATTCCCTGGGAGTCTCCATTTTTGATAGACCTGTTGGTGTAATGGGTCCCTCAGCCAGGAGGAGTCAGGGAAGGTCCCCATTTCTAAATGGATATCTAGTAGAAGTCTTGAGAACCACAGGGTTTGAGCATAGTCCTTACTCCCAACTGCCTCAGGAAGCACAGGTCCTTGCTTCATGAACTCAGTGACCATTGATGGAGACCTTTCCCCCCAAGGACAACTTTTGATCTGGATCTTGCTGTGCACAGGGCAGTGTTCTAGGGCCTTTGAGTGGTCATGGGTCAGTAAGGGGCCATGTGTGTCCAGGAGGAGAGTTACTCAGAGGGTGTGTGACTGAAAAAGATATCCTCCCTCTCCATGTGGGCTGCCCAGCATCCAGGATCTTGTGACTGGCTCAGGGGAGGTACTCAGGACACATCCATCTGTGGACACAGTTCTATGATTCAGAGAACACAGCATTTGATCTAGGATGGTAGGGTTTCAAAGGAGACTCTAGTATAGAATGAGATACAATGCCGCTATGCACTAGACATAAAACAAGACACACAGGGAGCCCCAGATGTGTTTGGGGTGAAGTAAAAGGGAGAGCCTACTGTGAGAGGTTGGAAACCTGCCCCTGAATCCTGAAGGGGAAGAACTGAGGTTCTTCTGAAAGACCCGAGCTGCATTAATATAGTTTACCTTCTTTAGATCGTTCCAAAATGAAACACTGTGAGGCAACTCTTACTCCTGAATTCTGTCACTGAAGCTCTGAGAATCGAAAACAGGCACCCACGGACTCACAGTTGTGAGTCGCAGCTTTGGTAGATGGTTTCAAAGCCTTTCATTCCCCATGGCACTTCATACCTTTGGGAGACTGTTGGAAGGAGCCTATGAATGAACGTTATCAAGTATGAGAAGTGGCGAAACACCAATTCTTTTCCCATAAAGGGAAAATGGAGGGAGTAGTTACACATAAACACACACACACACACACACACATGCATGCACACACGCACACACACATACACACCCCATAGTGCTAGAAGCCAGCTATCAGAAAGGACTAATTCATTATGAAAACAACTAAGCATTCAGAGGCCATTCGAACCTCATGACTTCGCTCACACTCCACTCTGGGGCATGGCAGAAAGTTGTCTTTTTGAGGTAGGGTCTCAAGTAGTAGTCCAGGTGGCCTTTAACATGCTAGGTGGTCAAGGATGACCTTGACCTCCTGACCCCCCTGTCTTGACTTCCCAAGTCTGAGATAACAAGTGTATGCCACTACACCTGGTTTCCTGTGGTGCTGGGGACTGAACACAGCGGTTGCTGTGAGCTAAACAAGCACGCTATCTTATATACATCCTATATACTATATATACCTATATATCCCAGGCCACGCTGATGTCTTATATACAACCTATATACTATATATACCTATATACCCCAGGCCATGCTGATATCTTATATACAGGCTATATACTATATATACCCCAGGCCACGCTGATGTCTTACATACAGGCTATATACTATATATACCTATATACCCCAGGCCACGCTGATGTCTTAATACAATCCCCACTTTTGCTCATTTCTGGACTCCCCAGGGACTGCTTAAGGGGATGCTTTATGATTTCACAACCATCTCCATTGCTGTTTGTCCCATCCAGCGCTCACCTATGCCCCAGGCTTTATCTCCCAGCCACCTCCGATGACTGCCCAGACTGCGTTGAGAGGTTGCTATGGGGAGAACAAGGTTTGCTACAGTTCCCAGCTCAGCCTTTCTGGTCACTGGCTATATGGGTAGCCATACATCTTAGATTCTATTGCTGTGATGAAACACCATTACCAAAAGGCAAGTTGAGGGGGAAAGGGTTTTTTCAGCTTACACTTCCACATCGTTGCTGATCACTGAAGGACGTCAGGACAGGAAGGGCAGGAACATGGAGGCAGGAGCTGATGCAGAGGCCATGGAGGAGTGCTGCTTACCAGCTTGCTCCTCGTGACTTACTCAGTCTTCTTTCTTATAGAACCCAGGACTACCAGCCCAGGGATGGCTCTATCTACAATGGGCTGGGACCTCTCCCATCAATCATTAATTAAGAAAATGCCTTGCAGCTGAATCCCATGGCGGCATTTTCTTAATTGAGGTTCCCTCCTCTCAGATGACCCTAGCTTGTGTCAAGCTGACATAAAACTAGCCAGCACACCATGTTATTCTCAGTTACCTTATCCACTAAATGAGAGCAAGGTACCTAGGTTATAGGGTAGCTACACAAATAGAAATAACTCAGAACTGCGGGCCTGCCCTCCACTGTTCTTTTGAATTCAGTTGCACAAGAGTGTGGTCTTGGTCTTTTGCCTGTGTATTCCCTGGGGCTGCTTTTGTGCCACAACAGCAGAACTGGATTGTGACAGAGATGGTGAAACCTGTGAGGCTGGAAAATCTTCTGATCTAGCTTTTTGTAGGAAAAGTTAGTCAATGCCTTCTCGGGAAGTTGCTCAGGGCATAGTCAACGCTCAGTGAATCATGACTTTGTAGAAAGAACTTTAAACCCACTAGGTCTTGGAGTTAAAAAAAATTATTTGTGGTTCTAGAGCAATGGTTCTCAACCTTCCTAATGCTGTGACCCTTTAATACAGTTCCTCATGTTATAGTGACCCCCCCTCCAACTATAAAATTATTTTTGTGGCTACTTCATAGCTGTAATTTTGCTACTGCTGTGAAACGTAATATAAATATATGATATGCAGGATATCTTATGTGCAACCCCTATGAAAGGGTCATCTGAACCCCAAGTTGAGAACTGCTGGTCTAGAATGACACAAGGCAGTCTCAGTCTTAAAAGGGAATAGGGAATTTAGGGGTTGAGGATGTAGCTCGGTTAATACGTTTCTTGCCTAACATGCACAAAGCCCTGGGGTCCATCCCCAGCACTGCTAATCCCAGTACTTGGGAGGTAAAAGAAGGAATTCAAGGTCCTCTTGGGTTGAATATCAAGTTTGAGGCTAGCCTGGACTTCAGGAGACTGTCTCAAAGATAGAAAGTAAACTGGGGACATAGTTCCGAAGTCAAATGCGTGTCTAGCATGTACAAGGTCCTGAGTTTAATTCTTACTACCAGGAAAAATAGAGGAAAATAATTGAAAATTTGGTTCTGGCAAGGTGGCTCCGTGGGGGAAGGCACTGCCAAACTGCTAACCCAAGTTCAATTCTCAGGAAGCGCATGGTGGAAGTAGAAAACTAATTTCTGCCAGTTGTATTCTGATAATCTTACTCAAACCTTGGCAAGCACATACATGATCTCAGTCTCTCTAAATCTCGGCATGCATATACATGATCTCAGCCTCTCTAAATCTCTCTCGCTCTCTCAAAGAAAAGGTGTGGAGGGAAATCCAGAACACGTGTTGTCCGTGTTCCCTGAGGGTAACCACCATGTCCTGCTTTTTCAGATGGCAGGGGACAGTGCCATCCTGCTATAGGCATCAGCCTTGCCTCCCGTGACTACATCCTCTCATCTCTGAGGTCAGGCCCCCCCACTCTACGTTTCTGCCCATAATGACTGACAGAGAGAACATCCACTCCATTCAAGAAAAATGCTCTCTGTGGATGCTATCTGGTCCCCCATCCCCCGCTTCCCTGTGTCCTGGTGGGACAAGGACAATCCTCTAGTCCAGAGCTTCTGACCTTATGCATGACTGAGCTTTGTGGTGGGATATTTCTGTCATGGAGTGGTCCTGTGCCTTGCAGGATACTTCCCAGCATGCCTGGCCTCTGTCCAGTAGATGCTGACAGCATGCCCCTACTTGTGGTAGCTAACAATGTCTCTACACATTGCCAAATGTTCCCCAAGGGGCAGATTGCTTCAACTGCAAATCCCTAGGCTTAGTCTCCAGTAGCACAGCAGGTGGGGCAACAAGACCTGGGCCCAGTACTGAAAAAGTTCATATTTAGGAAAGTGGGGTTCTGTGCAAGGGCACAGAACCACTGTGCACATATCCGGCTATCCTGCTGCTTCATTCAATGGAATGCTGGGGGCTCAGCTCCACTCTGCAGCCGATGCTGCATATGGCCTGGGAACCTGGGTAGCTACTGACCCTTGTGTTGCTAAGAGGCCTCTCCCCCTCTCCCTTTCCTTCCTCTACCTTTCTCCTGGGCAGGGGATTAGACCCAAGGCCTTGTGTATGCTAGGCAAGCACTGTAAGATGAGCTACAGCTTCAGATGACAAAGAGAAGGGTTTCTCCGTCTCTCTCTCTCTCTCTCTCTCTCTCTCTCTCTCTCTCTCTCTGTTGTGGTATATGTGCACTCAGAGGTCAACACTGGGTGTTTTCCTCTATGACTTTCTACTTTTTTTTTTTTGAGACAGCCTCTTACTGAACCTGGAGCTCAGCAAGCCAAGGAGTTCCAAGGAGCGTGCCTGTCTGTTCCACCTTGGCGCTGGGCTATGGATATGCATCACTGAGCCTGACATTTACATTGGCCTTAGGGATCTGAACCCAGGTCCTCGTGCTTGTGTGACAAACACAAGCTCTTTACTTACTGAGCATCTCCCTACCCAGAAGGGTTTTCAAAACCCTCCCTCCCACAATGCCAGGAAGGCTGCCCTAGGATGTGAACATGCTTATAAATCCAACTCCCTGTGCCAGTTTGTCAGCTTCTTCATTTTTCATATCCATCCCCACTTCAGAGGGAGTTTTTGGATACTTGCTTGTCCACTGGCTCATTTATCCTTTCCCAGGTTGTTTCCCATTTGCTCTGTGGGCTGATCATTTGGTGGTATATAGGTGGGATCAGGGCCACAGACTTACCCAAAGTGGATTGATGGTTAAGGGGAAGCAGACATGAAAACAGATATTACAACAAGATGGCTCAGTGACTAAAGGTGCTTGTCATCAAGTCTGGCAACCTAAGTTTGATCCCTGAGAATCATATGGCATAAGAAGGGAATAGATCATCCCAGAGGCATGTCTAATAAGAAAAGCCAAGGAAAAAGCCACCAAACAGTTCACATTGAGAGACAGGCAGCCTTGGGCTAGAGAGATGGCTTGGCTATTAAAGGCTAGGTGCACAACCACAACGTCACAGAGATTCAGAAGAGCGAAAGATTTAAGGTGACAGCGTAGACAAAGCTGTGACCTGGAAACAGTGAGATGTTTGAGAGACAGCTGGGGCTGCAGGGCTGCTTGCAATAATGCGCACTGTAATCTCAGCACTTGACGGGCAGAGGCCGGAGGATGAGGAATTCGAAGCCAGGCTGGGCCACACAGTGAGATTGCCTCTTATAATAACATGAGAAGGGAAGGAAAAGAAAAAGGAGGGAGGGAAAAGAAAAGTGGCCCAGGCAAGACAGAGCACAGCAGGGGTGAAGTCTGTGGAGAAAAAGAGGGCAGAAGAATGAGCCTTTGGACCCAGCGCCCTGTGGACATGGACTTGAGCAGAGTGAGCACCCAAGGTGTGAATCGGAGGGGAAGATGCAGAAGTGAGCAGGCAGGTGGCTCTTGTAAGGTATTCAGAGCTGAGAGAAGCCAGACCAGGAAGGGGTGGTTCTCACCCAGTGGACAGACAAGAAAGATTCACAACTAGTCACCAGTCCAGAGTGACATTCAGTTTAGACATTCCAATTGTCCTTGACCCCCTGTGCAAATGCCAGTCAAGTCCTGACCCCGTCCCCCAGCCTCTCATGTGTAAGAGATGAGCCCTGAGAAGATGGATGTGGAGAAGGAGTGAGGGAAAGCAGAGTGCCTGACAGCAGGCAAGCAGCTGCACCGCTGCAGAGGAGCACCTGACAGCAGGAGAGCACCTGACAGCGGGAAAGCAGCTGCACCGCTGCAGAGGAGCACCTGACAGCAGGAGAGCAGCTGCACCGCTGCAGAGGAGCACCTGACAGCAGGAGAGCAGCTACACCGCTGCAGAGAAGCACCTGACAGCAGGTGAGCAGCTGCACCGCTGCAGAGGAGCACCTGACAGCAGGAGAGCAGCTGCACCGCTGCAGAGGAGCACCTGACAGCAGGAGAGCAGCTGCACCGCTGCAGAGGAGCACCTGACAGCAGGAGAGCAGCTGCACCGCTGCAGAGGAACACCTGACAGCAGGAGAGCAGCTGCACCACTGCAAAGGAGCACCTGTGACATTTGCAAATCTGTCTGCCAGGGAAGCTGCCTACCAGGGAGGCCGCCCCCACCCACAGTGTTTACTCTTCCATGGTGTCCTTTCCGTGCAAGGAGCATTGTTATATCCTCTTGAACCTCCTGATATTTAAAGTCTTCTCTTTCTACTCAGGAGCGTGTTATGAATTATAGCCTTCTTGACCCCCAGGCTTTTCCTACTGCTTTCCAGGTTCATTCATAGCTTGTTTGCTGTGAAACCTGAGAGGGAGAAACCACAATGTTTTACTTCAGCCAACAACTGCTTTACACAAAAGAGCAAAAGCAATTTAACTAGAATCAAATGCTTAAATTAGAATAAGATCAACCCTATGAATGGATGAGTAAATTGTAGTATATTTGCAGAATAGC